>JAQIXV010000118.1:0-90903 GCA_034700625.1 Tectocepheus velatus
AACACTTGTTCTGAACGAAAGTTAGACCTGGATTCTGGACATTTGGATCTGAAATTTTGAGGAATTCGGAAATTTATCAAGCTTAACTTAAGTTTATTACACTATACCAAGCTGTTTCTCGCAGATGGCCGCCTGTTTTCTCGTGCACTCCGTAGGCACCCACTTCCCCGGTTGAGAGCTATTCGTCACTGCGATTACGCACAACCTCTTCAGGTAGTTGTAACTGCTTTCCAATACACCCCAATTAGTATAAGTTACCTGTGCCTGACTGACCCAGGACCAACTAAATTCAGAAAATTCACCACCATTTTATTACAAAAAAATCTACCACGATAAATTTAATGAATACCGTAAATAGTATGACGAGCGTCTGAACCCGATATACGGCGTCTTCTTACCGGCAATCAGAGCCGTAACGAAGTCCTGTTCCTCTTGTGATTGAATAGAGAGGAGATCACCACCAAGTTTACTGCATTGGGCCACAGTCTGGTTGTAATTCATCGATACGTTTAAGTATTGAATGCATTTTCTGTTGGCGTATTGCCACCACCCATGCGGACAGTTACCCACTGGGGGCGGGGGAAGGGTAATAGGGGCCGACCCGTCCGTCTTCTTTTCGCAGATAAATTTGTGGGACGAAACGCAGTCTTCCTTGAACCAAGTACCCAGATTAACCTTAGGGTATAATGACGACATTGACATACTCTTCATCGAAACACAACGACCTAGATTGAAATTTTCAATCATGCAATTTGTGATTTAACTGATTGTTTGACTAACCTTGGTCAAGCACATTTCTTGGTATGAGATCACCGGTAGAAGTCTTATTTGAGAGGCGGTCGTAACCTCGTGGACTGCCATCAGACCAGACATATTGACCCCTTTTGATGAGACTGTTTAACCCAATCCAGTATATAGTAGAGTATCCGTCCACTCCATACTTATTACGGTGAGATAACAGGTAGTTCATCAACTGGCTGTGAATTGAGACAAGTGATGCCCTTCTATTAATACAGGCATCCCTAGCCTCGTGCCAACTGACCAGATGATAGTCATCTGGAAACCAGAAACAGCTGTTGACAACCGGTTGTTGGTTATTGACGTTTTTGAAGGTAATCCACTTTTCCTTCGCATTCGTAAATTGGGGGCATGGCTGTGCCTCTGCAAAATTAACATGGTCAAAATTTAATCCCTCTAAGTTTTAAATAATTTACGTATTGCTGGGTCGGGGGTGGGCTCTGGTGGAATAACTTGACTGTTGCAATAATTAATTGCAAGAATCAATTGAATTGAGAATAACTTGAATAACATTTTTCTCAATGGATTGGGTTCTCGACAGTCAAGAATTGTGTCCTCAAATGAAGTGTTTTTTTATGGTTTTCACAAAAATATGTGGGCGTTTTCGGACTGGACTTTAATCTTGTTGAAATATGTCATATGCTGTTTGGGAAAAGGGGTGACAATTGGGTCGTCGATGGCACAAATTATTGTCTCTTATCTATTATTCAATACAATTGATTGCTATCTATGTTATAAAGAATTGGTGTTCTGTTGAACGATATGTCCATTTAATTTAATCACTCTTTCAATAACAATTATTTGGGCGAGATTGATAATTCAAGAATTGTGATGGGTAAATATAATACATTTCACCCTATTATTTCAATAGTATTGGTATTCAAAATTAAACAACCATTCACAACTAAATTTGTGCTCTAATCTGATCCATTGTCTTAAGAATTCTTAGAAAACACATATAAATCACTTTTTCGTTAGCTGTCGGTTACATAGTTTCAAAGCAATAGATGAAAGGGTTATATTATCTTGTTTATTTTTAAAATTGTTTATCAGATTATTTGATCAGAATATCATAACATTGAACAGGATCTTCATTGATAGGAACGAACAGAAGTTTATCATAAGTATTGTTCACAAACTTTAAGTCTTATATAAGAACTGAGTTTTCTTTGAATAAATTCAAATAACAATTCAATAGATTTTTGAATTCAAAGAAAATAAAAAATGAAGTGTTTAGTATTGGCTCTGGTTCTCTGCTCTACTCTTTGCCTTGGTAAATAGTTATTTCGATAAATGAAAATTTTATTTTAATAATTTTTACTTAACAGGAGCTGATCCGGTGACTACACCTGACTATAGGGAAAAATACGATCACTTATGGCTCGAATGGGTTAATGAGAGGATTAGAGAAGGGGAGCGATTCCTAGAGAGGATGAGTCATGAATTGGATGACTGGAAGAAGACCCACAACGAGACCGAGCGAATTAGAATCGCCACCGAAGTTGAGGTTACTTTGGTCAGTGTCAAGGCATCCCTCACCAGATTTGAGACTGAGCTAAAGAACCCTGATCTCGATCTTCTGGAAAAATACTCTCTTGAGAAGGTTAAGGCAGAGGGAGAGGTAGTACTCAAACTGTTGATTGAAGTTCAGAAAACTGTGGCCAAAGAGTAATTCTAAGTTTAAATAACAATAAAATCTGAAATAATATCAATTCTTATCACATAATCTACTCATGAGATGACAGTTCTTCAGATATTAATTGATTTTTTGAAAAATAATTTTTTTTATTGAAAAAGTTGTCATAATTTGAGTCGTATTTAATTTTAAAATTTTTTTTAATTTTATTATTTAAGTCTAATATTACTGAAGACTATATTGGGATCACTTGAGTTGAGTATATCGTCGGCCCTCTGACGCCTGTCTTGAGTAGACTTTTTAGCACGTTTAGTTTTTACATCTCTCTTGAAATAGCGATTAAATTGTACTCTCTTACTAACAAAGTATACGTTAATAACCAAGCTAATCACAATGATAACACCCAATAAAATGAACCCGAGCTTTGCTACTCTGGGCAGACCGCTCGGGGTTGTGCTGTCTTGTGATGTATCGATCAGATGCGACACATTTGAGGGAGTGTTTATCGTTGGACTCACTGTCTGTGTTGTCCTTTTGATTTGAGGAGTGGGTGTTTTTGTTATCATTGATGTCGATTCTGTGCTGATAGTGGATCGCCTTTTGTCTGAATTGAATACTTTTTTCTTCTGACAAATAAAGTTATAAACAATTGTTTTATCGAAACATTGGTTTTGACTCCACTTCAGGTCTTTTTGTTGAACTGAAACACAATTTCTATTGATATCCTTTTGACTGTTCTTCCAGTTTGTGAAGTCTACGGCTGTGCTGTCATCCCATTTGTAATAACCTGTGAACAAATTTATCACAATGATTATTCAGTGTGATTTTGAAATTACCTTGTTCATTTTGGCTCAATCCAATCCATGTGTTTTCAAGAATTTTATTTTTAAATTTCATCAGACTTTCCATCGAATGAATCGAAGCGAGGGTTGAGTTGTGGGACCGACATTTGAGGTAAGCCTCACTCCAAGTGGTCTTCAATAGGTCTCTGTCGAAGTCGACACTAAACCAGTAGCAGAACTCTGAACTCTGGTCTATATTAACCCAATTGATATTTGCATTGGTATTTGAGGGACAGACATATTTGGTGTAGTTTTGAGGGTTTTTCGGAGTTTTTTCCATAATTTTTGTTTTACAAATGAAATGTCTTTTTTGATTACAAGAGTCGACTGTCCATTCACTTGAGTTCTGCATTTGATAGACACATATATCACTCAAATTAAAATTAACTGATGGCTGATGGGGTCCCCAAGAGGTCAGATTAACTGGACTTCCGTCAGACCATCGAAATTGAATTTGAGTTGAATTCTGTTTTCCATAAAAACCGATCCAAAAGTCACTTGAATTGAACCTCAAAAGAGTGTAACTCTTTATGAAGTGCTGTTCACTGGCACTGCATATTGATAGGAGATTAGAGCCATTGATTTTGCGGCACTCGTCCAGAGCTCTGCTCCAATTCATAGCTATTTTGTCGACGAATATGTAGCAGTAATTTCCATATTTGATACCCTCCTGTGATTGAGACCCTGGTATCAGACAACTCTCGAAATATTGTTCTTGGCTTTTGGCTGATGAGAGGGAAGAATTCATAAAAAGGTTTTCAAATAAGTCCTTACATTCTTGTGTCGTATTGTCAAAAGACATCCAAATTAGCTCAGAATCGATGGCATCTGAAAGTTGAAAAATCTTATGATTATTATCAATGAATTATTATTTAATGGTATTCTTACACAAAGAAGTGATCAAATAAAGTGATAGTAATGATAAACAATTTGAAAATGTGTTGAAACTAATTAACATTATTTTATTCAATGATTTTTTTAAACAGAAAACTACAGCAAAAAATAGAAAAACAAATGAAAAGTTTTGTTGAATTACATTATATTTCGTTTGACTTTTGGTATTCAATAGTATGTGAATCAATACACACTATAATAGTAACCGATTTTCGCTGTTATTTGTTATCATTATTATTAGGTTTGTGTCAGAAATTAATTTTTTTTTATATATATATTTCAATATCGGAATCGACTGCTAAACAAAAAAATTTTCTGCTATTTTTCTGTTTGAATGAATGACTTATCAGTTTTTACTCTGGATTTTATCATTTCTATTGACTATTGTCTCCGAAATAGAGATTAAATTTATTGCAAATTATTTTTTCGGTTGGATTTCAATCAACAGATTATTTAATATAAAACTTTTTGGAATTTTTCAACTTTTATCAATTTCATTGACATTCAATTTGAGTTAGGTCAATTTAGATCTGATAAGTTGGTCAAACTAAATCAATGTCAAATTATTAAACGTTTACTAGGCAAAAAAAATAGTTTATGAATAACTCAGCATGATAATTTTTTTCATTGACGTCAATAGTGACGCAAAGTTTTGTAAAGCTTTTTATTGAAGCCATAACTTAGAACTGGATTTGCAGGAATCAAACGGTTTTGGCTCAAGGTAATTTGTCTAGATTCTTATCGCAATTTGTTCTCACAGGAAACTAAGCAAGCACTTCTCAAAATACCAATCAATGTTACGCTTGGAGTGTCTCTTCAATTAATCACATTTTTTGTGTTAATTATAAATAAAGCATAAATTCAATAATCAAAGCATTTTTATCTTCCATTCTTTATCATCTTGATCAATTATGAATTATATAGAGAAGAGCGTATTTGAATATAATAGCCAAGATCAATTATTAATGAGGAAAATCTTAAAAGACTGAATTATGTCTAAATTTCTTTGAAGATCTGATTGAAATCCGGTCTAATAATAGACAACTGACTTATCAGAGCTATTAATAGTGTTTTTGGAGGTTTACCAGCAATAGAGGGATGACATCAGCTCTCAATTTGTCTGAAGAGTTAGGTTTTTGTGACACAAAAAGACTCACTTATTATGTGATTAAAAATATTTACCCAAAAAATATGTATAAAGTATTCAAAGGTATTGACAATCAACTGATTGAATATTTTTCTATAATTTTAAAATTTAAAATATTTTTGACATTATTTCAGACATAAAACTGATTTTCGGTGTCTTATCGACACTTATACTAATATTAAGTGGGATTTCGATTGAAATCAGTGACGAAAATGAAGAAATATTTGATCCCCAACTGTACGGAAGCCATGCCTCATATCGGCGCTCATTTCTGTTGGACAGGGATTCCAATAGATTCCTAAAGAGGTTGAGAAGAGCCACAAATCTATTGATGTTTAAGAATGAATACGACGAACACCAGAAGAATAAGAAGACGAATACGGATAAAGTGATCAAAGCTGTGAAAACTGTTACCAAAGGTATACATGAAATCAAAGGACACAAACATAAGGACTGGGATCACAAGAAGTCGGTCAAAGGTTACCATAAAAATAGGGCCAAAGTGTTGTCAATCCATTTCGATATCGCGTCCATTAGTTTTGTATTATCCGTTACTTTACCGAAGTTTTTAAGTTATTATTTATGATTAAAGACTTTATTGAATTTTTCAATTGTCTTGTCCGCCTTATTCATCTAGGTTTTTAAAATTATCTTGCTGTGTTATTGATTTTCATTGCATTTTTATGTAAACAATTTTTTTCAAAGTTTTTATTTAATTTTAATTACAGTTAAAATTGTATTTAATATAAAGCCTTTGAAAATGTGTTAAAAATTTAGTTCAATAGAAATATTATCCAAATGTCAACAACCAATGCGTTACACAAAAGTTAGGCTCAAAATACATGTCTTATCGCAAATCCATGGCTTCTGAAGAGTTATTATGTTCTTTAGATATCAAAAGTAAGTGTTTTTAACCTAATCTTCAAAAAAAATAAGAATCTAATGTTAGAAAAATCAACAAGCTAAAAATATTAACAAAAAAAACAAATTAATACTATTTTCAAAATTCAATTATCATGCTAAGTTTCTGATCAAACTAAACGAAACGATTAAAACTAGAATCCAGCTAATTGAAACTCGTTGTGCCAGGTTGGGTTTCTCCAATTTATCACGTTCATCTCGTTCATCAGATCTAGATCATTTTGAAAAATAATATGGTCAAATTTAATGGTCATAAAAATTAGCAAGATTCAATTTAAATTACAATTTAAAAGTGATGAGGTGTTTGCCAACCAGATCCTTCTTCTTGGACACCAAGGTGACTCTGTGTATTTGGTGACCCCACATACCAACCAATCTCTGGTCCTCCACTTCCATTGCATCCATTTCCACATCAAACCTCTCTTTACTGAACTTCATGTAGAGCTCAGTCCTGTTGTCGCTGAAGACAACAGTCCCGCCCTTCTTAAGGTCCAAACGAGTGCTGTTCAACACTGTTATGAAATGAAGTTTAAAGGGATGGGAAAAATTCTTCAGTGAATAGGTTTCTGTCAATTGAATCGTATTCACAGTCCTATCGAAAGTCAATTTCCTGACCCAACTCTTGACCTGTGCTTCGGGAGGGTATGCGCCGGCAATGTCCGCCTCAAAAATCGCCCCCTTATGAAAACGGGTGAGACTGACGTTAGTCGACGTGTAGTTGAGTCCGTCCTTCTGATCGATGCCGTTAATTGTGGGACAGTTGTGCCATTGGCTCTGGAAGTACCAAATGTGGTATCGCTCAGCACTAAACGTCTTTGAGTCATAAGTGCCAACCCCTATGTCGATGAGGACAGGCTTTCCGTCCAAATAGGTTATGAAATTTCCGATGTCGTTGTGCTGATGACTCCCACCTATCAATTAATTAATTTATTCTGTGCTCTCTTGCGACCACATGTTTATAAGACTTACCATTATTTCCAGCCATAACTCCGAGGAACAGACCCTTTGGTGATCCTTTGTGTGTGCGTAAAGTTGCCAGTTGTAAATCGGGATACCAAGACTCGCTGGGAAGTGGTGCTTTCGGAGGTATAGTCTTCAACTTGGGATAGGCATCGAACTGTAGGAACACGAGATGTAATTTTCCGCTCAGCACTACTTTTGACAAATAAGACTCCTTTCCGGCCAATCGGTAGAGATATGCAGCGAATTGTCGCATAATTTTGTTGTCGAATACCTGTCCGTATCTGTAGACGAGTGTCGGGTCGGGTATTAGCCGGGCGTTTGAATCACCATAATTGAAAAAGTAATCTTGGTCAATGTGGACCCGGTATATGTAAGTGCCAAGGTTATAAATTAACTGATGGGAGGAGAAGTCCATTTTGTGACCACTGGCTGACGACAAGTAGTAATAGAATAGTACGAAACGGCCGGCGCTTTCGTACCAATAGGCCGGCCCTTCAGCAGAGCCCCCGTCCTCTCCATAACTGTTAAGCCAATTGTCGGACAAAACTATTGTTCTATTAATTACTTCCAGCCTTTTGTATGAGTCTGAGTTGAGAAGTGCTGTCATCAGAATATTTGTATTGATCCAAATGTTCCAGTTATTAGTGGACCCGTTCAGTCCCATCCACCAGAACTCATGGTTGAGGAACGGCTCGTAAACCCGGCGCTTAATTTCAAAACTAATTCTCTTGATCAGCATCGGGGATATTTTGTTTAGGCCATCACCTTGTTAATTCAATTTAAACTAGTATGAACTTGACCTATTAGTTAAATAAATTTTTACCTAAAAGAAATCCAATCCAGGTAACAAACGCCGATGTTTCCCCAACACCTAGATCAATTATAAACTGATCCGGATTGGGCAGACCTACCCCTCCAATTTGCAAGCTCATATGAGCAGGCCATACCCAGGTGCTTTGTTCCAAGACCAGCCATAGACCATTGACGACTTCCATCATAAACTCGTCCCTTGGTTTGAGAACCTGAGCCAAAACGAAGACCTGAAGTCTTGTCAATCGTTCGACGAGTTTGTTCTCATAGAGATCCCTACGACCTGTGATCTTGTAATCGAGATAATCAGTGGCTAATAGTTGTTGCCAGGTTGAATTTAACTCTTTGTTTGCCCTTTCAATTATCATTTCTTTGATATTTTCCGGTAATTTGTGTAGACTTTCGCCGAACTCTGTCCTCAAACGTGTCTTCCATTCCTCGATGTCCCCCAACTTCTGTAACTTATCATTGAATTCTTTGAACAGAATATTCCTCTGCTTTGAACAATTGATGGCACAGACAAACAGGGTTGAAATTATAACTGATCTAGTTAAACTGTTCATTTTAATCTATAATTGTATCAAGTTCATCTAAAAAATCACTATCAAATGATTTGGTACTTTTGAAAATCAAGACTAAAATGAGACAAAAATTGATATTTTTCGTCAAATTCTTTGAGTTTTGCGAAAATTTTTGCTGATTTTGATAATAATTTTCAGCAGTTTTTCATTTGACTTAATTATGTTATGACACGAAATATCACTCAACACTTGTTGAAGGTATTGCTGATGTTGTGTTTCTCTCAGGTATGTGTCAATATCTGTGTTTGCACAGCATTTACCTTGATAAAAACTTCACGTTTTTGGTAATTTCCAATTATGCGCGCCTGTCATTGACCTAGCTAGTTTTGCAATTTTAATTACAGTTTGAATGCTTTGAAAATTTAACTTGGTATCTTTAATTCACCGAAAAAAAGAACAATACAAGTTTAGAGATGAAAGCATATGCTGTGCTGACCATCAGTTTGGCTCAGTTTTGACACCAGATTGACTCTGAATACATTAGGGCCCCACATCTTAACCAGCCACTTGTCGTCAGTGGTGTTCTGTACTTCCACTAACGCATCGAACTGAGCCGGATTGTAGCTCATAATGAGCTTGGTATTGTTGTTATTGTCTTGGAATAAGACTGTACCAGAATTGGGGTCAGGGCTGGGGGTGAGTGCAGAAATGAAATGCAATTTAAATGGTTTTACGAATTGAGATAAACTGTAGGTTTCGTTCAAATAAATTCCTGAACTCCTATCGAAAGCCAGTCTACGTATCCAACTCTTGACCTTTGCTTCGGGAGGATAAGCACCGGATATGTCAGACTCCAGTTGACCCCCATTCTGGAGCTTAACGTAATTGACATTCTTTGCGGCAAAAGTGATGCCATCCTTTTGTTGGATGCCATTAATTGACGGACAGTTATGCCACTGGGACTGGAGGTTCCAAATTGTAAACCTCTCCCTTCCAAAGTGTTTTGCAGTTAATGTACCCATTCCTATGTCAATGATAGCGGGCTGTCCGTCAACATAGATGACAAAGTTTCCGACGTCGTTGTGGTTATGGCTCACACCTAATGTCAGATAATATTTCAGATCAATTCAAATGTTTATATTTAATAGACTGACCATTAGTTCCTGCTTTCGCTGCTAAGAACAAGCCTTTAGCCGACCCTCCATTTGCTCGCATTGTCAGCACTTGTATGTCCGGGAGCCACGTCTCTAGAAGTTGCGGTGCTTTTGGGGACAATCCTCTTATGTTATTATAAGCACTCATTTGGAGGTAAAACTGGTGTAAACTTCCCTCCTGTGCGTAGACACTGAGTGGGGAGTCTTTCCCATTATTTTGGTACAAATAGGCAGCAAATCCACTCATAAGATGGTCACCCGTCAATTGGCCAAACCTGTAGACGATATTAGGTTCGGGCACAGTTTTGGAGTCCGCTTCACCGAAGTCTACAAAATAACTGCCGTCGATATACATCTTATAAATGTAGGAACCGATGCCTTTCAGTAGAGGTTGTGTCGTCCAAACCATTTGTGGTTTGCTTATTGATGTCAGATAATACAAGAATTGGATGAACCCACCGGCGGACTCACCCCAATAGTAGGTGCCCTCATCGCACCCGCCTTCGTCTCCGTAGCTGTTTAGCCAATGATCGACACTTTCAATGGATTTCCTAACTATTTCCATAACTCTAGTGTGGTTCAAATTGAGCAAGGCACTCATGAGGGCGTTTGAATTGATCATTGTATTCCAATTATTTGTTTTCTTATTGTTAAAACCCATCCAATCATAGTTATGAGCAAGGTAAGGCCTGAAAATTCTTTCGTTGAGCTCCATATCGATACGTTTGTTGACAACCGATGACAAGTTTGCTAGCTTATCACCTAGATTTTAATTTAAAATGATTCATTTTTGTTCTGTGTGATAAATTTAGTTTTACCAAGTAGAAATTTAGTCCAAGCGACAAAAGCTGATGATTCACCGACACCAATGTCGATTATTTCTGGCCATTGTCCCGGGTCAGGAAGGTCAATTCCTACTTTCTGCAAGTGCATGTTCTGTGGATATACCCACGAACTCTCCTCCAGTATTAGCCACAACCCATTCAACACTTCATTCATATATTTCCCAGTATTGGTGAGCAGTTCAGCTAAGACCAGAGACTCGAGTCTTTCCCTTCTGTCCATAATTTGATCTAGGTACCATGCTGTCATGCCGGTCAGCTTGTAATCCAAGTAATCCATTGCCGTCACTGTTGTCCACTTGGTTTTCAGCGTTGTTTCAGCCAATCCGATGATACCATTCTTGACGTCATCGGGAAGTTTCTGGAGATTATCTCTGAAGTCATTCCTCAAAGTATTTCTCCATTCATTCAAATCTGTTAATCGTTTTCCTTTGAAATGATTGCTTAAAATATTTCGGTTTTTATTAACAAAGATTATACAGTTTGTTATTGAACTCAATATTAAGACTTTGATTACAGTTTTCAACATTTTTTCTCTTTAAATGATTTATCAATCGATGATAACTTGGCTTTTATATCAAAAGTTCCTTTTTTTAATAGACATAAGTTTGCAAGCTGTTTAAACAAGATCAATCACTTAGAATAGTCTTGACACATATTTTAATTAATATGTCGATCAAATTATGATTAGAATAAATATCCAATATTTAAACAAGTTAATATTAATAAATGGTCAAGGTCTTTAACAAAATAGTATTAACAGGAAAAACTTTTATTTGACGTCAAAACAAGATTTTATTGAACAAATTTTTCATCTAATTAATCAAAATTGTCAAGTTTATTGTTTCTCAGCTAACCAAGCTCAAATACAAAAGAGTGTTTTCCATTAGAAAGGAGTTCTTTTGAATGAAGAGTAACTCTTTTGATACTATGGCCTCAATTGACGGCACATCTAATGTAATGTCAATTCTGTTAAAAATTACTGAAAATAATGTAAACAAACGAAAGTCCCGTCAAATACTTTAAACGCATAAAACAAAATTGCATTCAAATTGAATCTAAAAGTTTTTGACACTATAAATCATCAAGGTTACTCTTGCTTATTAAGGAAAGCAAGTTTGAACCGTTAAAAATGCCTGGGTCACTTCAAGTGAATGTATGAGTGATTTTCAGTTTAACTTTAAGTAAATAAAAATGATTTTGAATTTTCAAATCCTGATTAACAGGTATTCGAGTCAAACCTCAAGCGGTCATCAAATGACTTACTGACCGGTCCTCACAATTGTGTCTCATTTCGTTCACTGATAGCCTTCCGTTCAGTTGTGTCTCATTTTCAGTGAATTTTGATTAAAATTTAGTTATAATTGAATTTTCATTTCAATAGAATCAGTAATTAATTCATTTTAAATGTTTTTTAATTATTTTTATTTCAAATAATTGATTCAATTTATGATAAACTTTATAAAAGAGTAATTCAATTGATTTTGTGATAAATGACTGAAGAAACTCATTGGAAGTCATCACAACTGAAGATAATTTAAGGTCAGAATATTTTTCTTCTTTGAGTCCAAACCTGTTTCTTGAAAAAACGTATTGGAGATACGGCCAGACATCCACCCGAGCGGTAATCGAGTACCGAAAGGAGTTCACCCTTAAGGGAATGGACTCACTGTTTGGCGCTTCTCCGCGCCGTTAGCAGTATTCAACAATTCTGTGCCTTATTTATATTTTATGTGTTGGAAGGGGTCATTGTGGTGCGTCCTCTTTAAAAAGGATCTTTGAGTGTAGACCCTGGTAGCTCTTCAACTCGTGGATGTTGGAACTGCATACGACCAAAGAGTGATTCGTGTAGAGCGCAGACCGGAAGGAAAGCCAGAAAACATTCAGTGCTTGAATGATAAACAGGGGTTGACCTCAATGTTTACTGCATTATCTCTTCCCACACATAAAATATAAATAAGACACAGAGTTATTAACTACCGTTCACGGCTCCGGTCAACGCCAAACAATAAGTCCATTCCATTAGGGGTTAACTCCTTTCGCTACTCGAGTATCGCTCGGGTGGATATCTGGCCTTAATTTCAATACTTTTTGTCAGAATTTCGGACAGTTTTTTGTTGAATTAGTTTTCAATTGATTTCAATTTTTTTAATTCGATTTTGTTTTTCGTGAGGAATGACTTCAATGGAAGTTATGGCACAGGAATAGAAACTATTCGTTGATACAACTTAAAGAGAATACTCGAGGAATGGATTTGTTTTGGTCGAGTATATGCTTTGAATTGAATTTTTGATTTTAAGGTTATTTATTGAAAAAACAATTTATATGTGAAAAGTAATCGAATGGTGTCCCTCTATATCCTGTTTCTTAGACACCAGGGTAACTCGTGTGATACGGTCGCCCCAAACTTTAATTATCTTCGGGTCCTTAGCCGGAGGTCTATCTGTCTTAACGTCAAACAAGTTTTTATCGAAATTCATCGTAAGTTTGATTTTATCATTTTTGAGGACAACTTCTCCACTCTTTTCCTGATAACTGATGTCCAAAACTGTGACGAAATGTAATTCAAAGGGTTTAACGACTTTTTCCAAACTATATGTTTCGCTCATATTTATCACATCATTAGTCCCATCGAAGACCAGCGAACGGACCCAACTCTTAACGGCTGCCTCTTTAGGATAAGCAGCGGACAGGTCGGCCACAAACGTACCGCTTCCCGATTTTGATGTATAGCTGACATTATTTGCTTTATAATTGATTCCATCGTGTTGTAGGACACCGTTTATTGTGGGACAGGTATGCCATTGAGACTGAAGGTTCCAAATAGTATACCGATCCGGTCCAAAGTATTTAGCATTATAGGTACCGCCCCCTACATCGATAATAGCGGGCTGTCCGTCAACATAGATGACAAAGTTTCCGACGTCGTTGTGATTATGGCTCTCACCTAATGTCAGGCAGAGGTATGACTTGAGTTTAGTTAAGTATTTCATTCAATAAACTAACCATTAGTTCCGGCCTTCGCTCCCAAAAACAGACCCTTTGGTGGACTTTTCGATCGCAGAGTAACGACTTGCAACTCAGGTAACCACGACTCCAGCGGTTGGGGAGCTTTCGGTGCAATAGCTTTGATTTCAGGAAAGGTTTTCATCTGAAGATAGAGTTCATGCAAACCATTACCGAGAAGACCATCGATCAAATAGTTATCGACATTACGTAAGTGTAAGACATAAGCAGCGAATCCCTTCATAGCGGTGTCATTGAGTGTCTCTCCATATGTATAGACAGCCCCAGGACTCGGCTCTTGCTTTGCGTCGGCGTCAGCGAAGTTAACGAAATACTGTCCGTCGATATGGACTTTATATATATAGGAACCGATGTTATCGATAAACTCATTCTTAGACCATTCCATCTGATGATTGCTGGCAGAGGACAACCAGTATATATATTCAATGAATCGACCCCCAGCTGCCCCCCAATATCCAGGTCCTTCATCGCAACCGCCATCGTTTCCGTAACCGTTGAGCCAATCGTCAACACTCTTCACAGATCTGGTGATGACGTCAAGACGTTCGGTGTTGTTGACAGTGAGTATGGCTGACATCAAGATGTTTGAGTTGATCCAAACGTTCCAATTGTTTTCTGTCTGTCCCTCCAAACCCATCCACCAAAACTCATTCTTGAGGAACGGCTGGAAGAGACGCCTTTCCAACTCATAATTGATTCGCTTGACGAACATCGGGGACAGTTTGTGTAATTCGTCACCTGATTAGTTATGAGTCATGTAAGTGATTACTATACTTTAAACGACCATGTTACAATTTATTCAATAGTTTTTTACCCAAAATGAATCCCAGCCAGGCAACATATGCTGACCTCTCACCAACACCTAGATCAACGTAAGGAATAGTAGGATCCGGTAGACCTCTAGGTGTTTTCCATTGATCCAGATGTGCTGGCCATATCCAGGTACTTTCTTCCAGAGTAAGCCACAAACCAGTTGCAGCTTGATCAAGGTATTTTGCCTCCTTAGTGATCAAAGCAGCAATGACAAAAGTCTGGAGCCTCCTGTTCCTCTCGAAAGTTATTCCCTCGTAGTTTCTTCTGCCGGTCAACTTGTAATCGAGGTAATCCATTGCCGTAATTACTGTCCAATTCTTCTTCAATTCTTCGTCAGCCTTCGAAATGACCGCTTTTTTGACGTTTTCCGTAAGTTTTTCCACATTTTGTTTGAAGTCATTCTTCAATTTAATTCTCCATTCGTTCAAATCATTTAAACTTTTTGTTTTGTCTTTGAATTCATTGAATAAAATGCTTCTGTTTTTGTAGCCAACGATTGACGACAAACTCAGTGCAAAAACTACTGAAAGTAATAACAGTTTTCCCATTATTTAAAACCAAACTCACAATAGAAACGATTGAAAGGGATTTCTATTTATTCAATTCAAATGGCATTGAATTACGTGTGAATTGAAAGTGTGGTGATAAAAGTGGATCATTTCCTATTATCAAGGTTAATCGTCAAAGTCCTCCTTTGATAACTGAATTATCAACTTATCCTGCAATCATTTTCGGTGAGCAAAAAATTATTTACTAATTAAGATTTGATTTCAATTATTAGTGTATTTATAGCCAATTGATTTGGCACTGAATTGATTAGGATTCAGAAAATCTGTTGCAAATGTTTTAAGTTGTTTTTTCCAAGCACATTTAGCTTAATATTATCCTTAAACTATAATCTTGCAGAAGTTTCTTAACAGTTCCTAGAGATAAATTAACTTCATTTTCAGAGCACAGTTTGGAAATATATTTCAATTCTTTTATTGATTTTTATGAAATTTTTGGAATTTTTCAGAACTCAAGAAATCAAGTCTTCCTTTGAATCGGTATTGAATTTTGAAGAATAGCTCTCTTTAGCCATTTGTTTGAGTTTGACAGCCATTGTCTTCCCGGTCTGTTTGACCAGTTTGGCGAAGAGGCCATCAGTGGTAAGCAATTCGTATGGTATCCCAAACTCAATGATCTCTCCCGCGTCTAAAACCTATCAAATATTTGATTCAATAGTTTTCATAAACAAATCAAAAGACTTATGACTTACGACAACTTTATCCGAATCGATGATTGTGTTGAGTCTGTGCGCTATCGTAATGACTGTACAGTCTTTGAATTTGTTGCGAATTGTCGTCTGAATGAATGAATCGGTCTTATGGTCGACATTAGCGGTGGCCTCGTCTAAGACAAGGACCCGATTCTGCCTGAGTATAGCTCTGGCCAAACAGACCAGTTGTCTCTGACCTACACTAAAATTACTGCCGCCTTCAGTCACCTCTCCGTCCAGATGTCCGGGCAGTTGAGTGACCAACTCTTTGAGCTGAACCTCTTCCAAAGCTGACCACAACTTGTCATCCGAATGTTCGCCGAAAGGGTCCAAATTCTTTCGGACACTACCCGTGAAAATGACCGGTTCCTGAGGTATGATCGATATCTGGCGCCTCAAGTCATGCAAACCAATGGCTTTGGTATCAGTTCCGTCGATAAGAATAGTCCCCTCGGGTTCTGTCATTCGGAAAAGCGCTGCGATTATCGATGACTTGCCGGCGCCCGTCCTTCCGACGACTCCCACCTTTTCACCGCCTTTTATGTAACAATTGATGCCTTTAAGCACAGGTTCAGGCATTGCCTCGTATTGTAGTTTGACGTCATTGAAAGATATCTCTCCCTTTTGTGGCCAATCCGATGGGGGTTTCTTATCTGGGGTTGACTCAAGTTCTGCCTCCGGTTTTATTTGGGAATACTCGAGGATGCGCTCCACTGCTGTCATATAGGACTCGACATCAGCCGAACAACGGACACCCCATTGAGTCATTCCGGTCAACATCAGGGCTAAAGGGGAGCACAGAATGTAAACAAATTGTTTGGAAAACCTATCGATACATACCTTGAGATAACATGAGACCAGCATTTCCTCCGGGAATGCCTACAAATGAATACAATGTGAGTTTTGATGTCTAACTAATAGATCGATTGATTACTATCTGAAGAAGTCATAACCAGTGCGACTACAGAACTGATGTAAATAATGCAAATCCAGTCCATAAGTATACCGAACCCTCTCGAAGCACAGGTAAACATGAAAACGGTTGCGCTGTTGTCGTTCTGGTAGCGCTCGAACTGCCTCTCGAACATGTCCTGAACCCCAAAGGCCCGGACAGTGGACAGACCGCTGATAGTTGTGTTGACGTGAGAGAAGACAGGACTTCGGGCTGTCGTTCAACAGGAAAGGTATCGTTATTTATGAAGAGAATAGGCATTGAATTGATTACTGACACAATCCCTCCAAACGTTTGATATCTCGCGCGGATCTGATGTAGAAATATCTGCCCAAAAAGACCACGATTATCAGGAATAGAGCCGGGAATATGAGGAACCAATTGACCACAACATTAACCGCAAGGATTCCGATGGCGTTACTCATAGTCTGTTTGATATGTGAAACAAATATTTAAATAACTTTTTAATTGATTTAATTTAAAAACCATTTGTAGATCGTAAGCAACGGATGGAAGGCTCTCATCGATAATTCCCGTGTCTTTCGTAAACCGATTCAATATTCTTCCTGAAGACGAAGAAGTGATTACAGGAAGTAATTGTTTTCGGAAGACATACCGACGGGAGAGCTGTCAAAGACATGGATGGGAGCCCTCAGTAGTGAATAGAATATTCTATTGTGAAGAGTAACCGACGCTCTCATACACATCACGAAGAAGGATGTACTCCGGGCCAGAGCTGACAGAAACAGTGCCAAAATCAGAACCGAATATACTATCACGTTGAATGTTTGGTCGACAACTTCATCTTGGTCTACTTCGTTTGTCCTGCAATACAACGCTTGTCAGATTATATTGAGTACAGTTTGAGAAGAGGACTTACCATATGGTGAGCCAATAATCGCTTCCCTGATATAAAGCTTGGGATATAATCATTGTCGAGAGTGCGACAAACATAAGCACAGGTCCGGCCCCAGCCTTGAAGTACTCCATATAAATACTTTTGTCGATCGAACCCATCTCTCGGGTCTCAGCCTTGACTTTGGGCTCATCCTCTTCGAGGCAGTCCTTCGATGGTTCATCGAGACCGCTGTCAGATCCGCCAATAGAGCTGGCGATTGATGGGGTTATAGACAGGGCTCTCGTCATCTGACGTAAGGTTATATTTTGCTCCAACTTTTCGTTTTCATTGACTTTGTTTTCGCTGACGAATGACATGAAGTTAATGCCGTCCTTCAAGAGCTGATCATAGCTTCCGAAGGCAATACACTTTCCTTCTTTCAAAACCATTATTTTGTTTGCATTCCTCAGGAACTGTATCTGATGTGTGACCAGAATCCGGGCCTTATCTCTGAGGAACTCCATAACACACTTTTGGAAAATGTGTTTAGCGACTGACGCGTCCACTGCCGACAGGGGGTCGTCCAATAGGTAGACGTCTGCCTCCCTATACAGAGCTCGAGCCAATGTTATCCTCGCCTTTTGTCCACCACTTAAGGACACACCTCTCTCTCCGACCAGTGTTTTGTCGCCATACGGAAAGAGTTTGAAATCCCTGTCCAGAGCACAGACTTCGACAACCTTTCTGTACTTTTGTTCATTGAATTGACTGCCGAACAGAATATTTTCCCTAACGGTAGACATGAAAGCCCAGGACTCCTGCGGTGCGTAAGACACCTTTCCCTCTACTTTAAGTGAACCGGACTCCAGACTCAACTCATTTAGGATCGACATAAGGAGTGAACTCTAAAAACATTGAAAAACTGTTGAATAGAAGTTATAAGAAACCGATCCATACTTTTCCGCTACCGACTGATCCGATGACTGCTAAGAGTTCTCCGGACTTGAGTTCAACATTAATGTCGCTGAGTGTGGGCTCAATCATATCCTGGAGAGGAAATAGTTATAATCAATCAGTTTTGGAAACTATTATCTGAATACTGACGGCATTCCAACGGGCAGTCATTTTGTCGATATAAATGCCTTTCTCCTGAATCAACGGTTCCTTATCGTGAAAACCATTAATGAAGACTTCCTTCTCATTGTCTGATAATCCGTTCATTGGTTTATCAGATAATTGTCTATTTGACTGAATCTCTTCGAGCAATAAAAAGGTCTAAACAATTGAAAAATCAAATCAAAAAATTCATTCATTTTATGACCAAAACCTTAATCCGATTGCAGGCAACCATGAGTTCGGCTGTGGCCGCGATTGCAGTCGGAAATTGTTTAGTGACTGTAATCCTCATTGTGTTGAAGAAAGCCATTGTGACGAATACGGCTTCGGCGGTCAGTCGTCCCCCGATATAGATATAAGTTATGAAACATACGAATAGGACTATTCTCGAGGCAACGAAATAGAAGGAGTGGTTGACAGCCTTCAGGAAACTCGATTGTCGTATTCTGACCACTTCTTTCCTGATGATAATTGTATTGACCAAGTTCAATTTTCTTTCAAAAGCTTATGCAGTTCTGCTCACCTTCTGGCTACAGAGACCAACTGTGCGAACGGCTTCTCCCAGGTATACATTTTGATGACTCTCATTCCACTAATGATTTCACTCATTATTCTGATCCTATTGTCAGTCAATTGTGCCGTTTTTCTTCGTACGCTTTGGAAGGCCCGACCCATTAGGCCCTGGAATGGGATAAAAAAGAGCAAGACAGCTAACCCCGCCAAACACGCATAACTCAAGTGTTCCCACAGAAGATACAGTATTAGTGTTGTCTGAAGGGGTGCCACAAACCAGGAGTGGACATACATTGCGAACTGTTGTAATCTAATAAGTTAAGTGATCTGAAAGGGATCGGGTGGCAAACCTCGTCGAGTCTGCTAACATCGTTGGACATCATATTCAGTATTTGGCCAACAGTTGTCTTTCCGAGTGCTGTACGACTCAAACTCATTGACTGTTTTTTTTTGAAGAAACAATTAATGAGAGGAAAGGCTTTAATTCTGAGGTAAGACTCACTTTCTTATACATGAGTCCGATGCAGGCGATTCTCATTCGCATCCCTGTCTTCGTGACATAAGTAATGTTTAAGTGTTGGAATGTTACGAAAAAGGCAGAGCACCCGACAACCCCTACAGCTGACCATGATGCTGTCCGATAATCAATACCCTGATTATCTGATTTCTCGAAATACTTGACCACTTGACCCAATAGTATGGGTTGACTCACTCTTACTACCAATTCCTGCATAAAATAGATTTGTTTTGAAATTTTGTTAACATTTTATCCAAAAATGTTTATTACTTGAAAAAGATATACACAAATAATTGGAACGAATTCCAATCCAAAAGCTCTGAATAGGGCCCAGAATAGGCTCGGATTCCTCTTTTTCAGCTCTTTCTTCCATTGGCTTAAAACATATGAATATAATTGAATTAATTACACAAAAAACTGATAAAATCTAACATAAAATTACATACATTTCGAGTTTTTCTTTGACTTTATGTGATTCGTCTTTCGTTGAGCACCGGTAGAGATCATTAAAGTCTAAGTCCTTTCTGTGACCTTTGATGTATATCTGCCAGACCCAGCTATTTATAGTATCATGGTAAAAAACCAAGCAGTTATTTATAGCATTATATACAATTTGCTATTTATGAATAGTATATTGAGCAAGCAATATTTACGTGAAAAACAATTTCGAAATTGGGTTAACCCTATCCCAAGGTGTCGGACGTTTGATCTGTTCCTCCACTTCCATAGTCTGTGCTGTAATCCAGTGCTGAATATTAGAGTAAAAATGTTTAAAAATTCATTTGAATTAACGACTGTTTGCTTTGATGTCGAAATTGAAAACTTTTCCTTTCAGTGATGACTCGAAAGTGAAAATCTTTTCACCGATAGTTGCGATAAAAGTCATTAAAAACTCTGATAAAAGTCAAAAGAGTTGTTAAAATAACTGTCCTTTAATTTTTGAGAACAATAAACGATTCGTTATTATGAAGTAATTTATTTGATATCAGGTTTTCGTAATAAAACTTTTATTTGAAGAGAATTTTATGAAAATTAAAATTTTTTGATTTAAGTATTGAAGTTATGCACAGATTTTGTTTTCCTTAAGAAATGTTTGTAAAAAAAATTCCGTTGTTTTCAATTTTATTTCATAAATAAGACTATTTTCTATCAGTTCAAAGTACCAAGCTCATATATTTGCATAAAAACTCTACTAGCAGAGCTACTGAATAACTTCAGTTATTCAACTTGATAATTCATTTAACTTAATGAAATTATATTTTGAGTTCAATAATTTATTAATTCATATGAGAATCGAAAGTTTAAATTGTGAACTTGGTCTATTTAAAAATTCATTGGAAAACAATCGAATGATTTCCCTCTAATTCCTTGTGCTTTAAGACGAGTGACACTCTTTTGATGGCTTCGCCCCAAGTCTTGTGAATAGTTGCGTCATCACTAGTGTTGTGCTCATCGATAACAACATCCAAAAGGTTTGAATCAAATTTCATAACGAGTTTTGTTTCCTCGTCTTTGAAGACGACTTCTCCACTATCCTTAACATGAGTTGGACTCAGAATAGTTATGAAATGTATTTTCGAGGGAACGACAAATTTATCCAATTTATAAGTTTCGCTCAATTCTATGGTAGTGTGAGTTCTATCGAAAGTCAAACTCCTGACCCAACTCTTGACGTGAGCTTCTTTAGGATAAGCACCCGATATGTCAGCCCTGAACTCAGATTTACCACCGACTGAATGGAACGATACATTATGTGCGGCATATTCTGCCCCCACGTGTTGCATAACACCATTAATTGTGGGACAGTTATGCCATTGTGACTGAGTGTTGAACAGCTCATAGCGATGACCACTAAATGTCTTATCATTATAAACACCGACTCCTATATCGATAAGAGCGGGAAGACCTTCGATATACAGAACAAAGTTTCCGACGTCGTTGTGGTTATGGCTCTCACCTAATGTCAGATCAGAATTGAAATAAATAGATTTGATTTAATAGACTAACCGTTATGTCCCGCCTTTGCTCCTAAGAAAAGTCCTTTTGCCGATCCCTTCTCTGATCGGAGAGTCACTACTTGTAGGTCAGGAAACCAAGATTCCAAGGGTTGAGGAGCTTTAGGAGTTGCCTTCGGTAGTCCTGAAAGGGCCACCATCTGTAAGTAGTTCTGATGCAGAGCGTTATCCTTACGCTTATCCATCAGATAGTTTGGGTTCAAGTGATACAAAAACGCCGCAAATTCTTTCATATCTGTGTTGTTGAAGATCTGACCAAACAGATAGATGGGCGTCGGATCCGGTATCTGTCGGGGATGGGCGTCAGCAAAGTTAACAAAATAGTCGCCATTTATATGCATTTTATAAATATATTCCCCGATGTTATCAATCAATTGATTCTTTGAGAAATCAACTTGGTGATTGCTGGCAGACATCAACCAGTAAACGAACTGGATGAATCTGCCCCCTGCAATGTTCCAATACCCTGGTCCTTCGTTACAGCCTCCGTCGTCGCCGTAGAAGTTAAGCCAATGATCAATAACTTGAGCGCATCTATTGATGACTTCGAGGGCTTTGCTCTCTTCGACAGTCAATAAAGTTGTGATCAGAATATCTGTTGTTATAAATGTATTCCAATTGTTGACGGGTTGTCCCTCGAGTCCCATCCAATTCTTGTAGTTGTTGTGTAGGAAGGGTTGGATTACCCGACGATTCAGTTCGTAGTCAATCCGTTTTTCGAATATTGGAGATAATTTTGATAGTTTATCGCCTAGGTAATTTTAAAATATTGAATTCTCCATAATAATTAAATGATAATTTTGATTTCCACTCACCCATTAAAAATTTAACCCAGGCCACGTATGCTGATTTATCACCCACACCAAGGTCGATAATAATTTCATCAGGATCTGGAAGTGTTCTTCCCGCCTTTTGCCTATCAATATGTTCAGGAAAACACCAGGTACTTTCTTCCAGCACTAACCACAATCCATTAGCGACTTCGTGTAAATACTGTTCCTTTTCTGTCAAGAGTTGGGCCAAAACCAGTGCTTCTATTCGTTTGAGTCTTTTGGACACCAGTCCTGCCCAATGTCCACCACTTCCCTTTATTTTATATTCTAGATAGTTTAATGCTGTGTGCACTTCCCATGGTTTCTTCACCACATTATCCGCTTCAGTTATGATATCTTTCTTGAGGTTATCATGCAGATTTGTTAAATAAGTTTTGAAATCTGCCTTCAATTTGGTCCGCCATTCGTTCAGATGTCCCAAACTCGAGGTCTTCTCTTTCAATGCATTTTGAATAATATTCCTCTCTTTGAGACACTCTATTGAACAGACACTCAATGATATGAGTATTAAAACAAATGTCAAGTTTTTCATTATTTTTGATTATTTTTTGATAAATTCAAAAATGAGAAACCAATTAATAGATTTTCAATTAATATCCAATTGTTTATCCTTTAATTCAATGAGAATTTTAAGACCTGTTGAAAAAGATTGAGTTGTTTTTCATTTCAAAAGTTTTGATATCAAAAATAATCCTTATTGTTATTAACCTTGCTCGGCATCATATTAGTGTTCTATTGTACATCCTTTTCTTAATTATCAAATTATTTTAAACAAGATAATTTATTGTTCAAACAAGGCAATTATTTAATTCAACTCTATTATAACAAATGAATGCTTTTGATAGTAATTACTTAATAATGATTTTAAGACTCATTTATTAGTATAGTTTATTTGGACACAATTTTCTGGTTTATTTTAATCCAATTTATTCAACTATAATTGAAAAAGTATGGAATGCTTTCCACTCAAATCTTTTTGTTTCAAAACGAGTGAAACTCTATTAACTTTTTCGCCCCAAAGAGAGGACAAGTGTTGGTCTTCAGTCTTGTGCTCATCGATAACGACATCCAAAAGGTTTGAATCAAATTTCATAACGAGATTTGTTTTCTCGTTTTTTAAGACGACTTCTCCGCTATCCTTGACATAAGTTGGGCTCAGAATAGTTACGAAATGTATTTTCGAGGGAACGACATATTTATCTAAACTATAGGTTTCGCTCAAATCTATTGTATTTTTAGTTCTATCAAAAGACAAACTCCTGACCCAACTCTTGACGTGAGCTTCTTTAGGATAAGCACCCGATATGTCGGCCTTGAATTCATGTCTATCGCCAACTGATTGATAGCTAACATTATGAGCACTGAATGATAAGCCGTCGTGTTGTTGGACGCCATTAATTGTGGGGGTGTTATGCCATTGGGATTGCATCGACCAAATGTCATAGCGATGGGCGCCGAAAGTCTTTGCAGTATATTCCCCGACCCCCACATCAATGACAGCGGGCAGACCGTCAACATAGAGGACAAAGTTTCCGACGTCGTTGTGATTATGGCTCTCACCTAATGTCACATCAGATTTCGGTTCAATTTATATCATTTATTTGAATAAACAAACCATTAGTTCCGGCCTTCGCTCCTAAAAACAATCCTTTTGCGGATCCCTTCTGTGATCTGAGTGTCACTACTTGTAGATCAGGAAACCATGACTCGAGTGGTTGCGGAGCCTTCGGTGTGGTCTTCATTAGTGATTGTAATGAAGACATTTGAATGTTATAGAGATGTAAAGTTCCGGCCGAATCTTTTTTGAGCAGATATTTTGTGTCCAAATGATATAAATATGCGGCGAATTCTTTCATATCTGTATTGTTGAACACTTGCCCATAAAGATAGACGAGGGCCGGATCTGGGATCTGTTTGGGGGAGGCGTCGGCGAAGTTAACGAAGTAGTTGCCGTCGATATGCATTTTGTAGATATAAGAACCGATGCTATTAAACAATTGATCCTTTGAAAAATCTATTTGATGATTGCTGGCTGATGTCATGTAGAAAAGGAACTGGATAAATCGTCCAGCTGCTTGATACCAATAGCTCGGTCCTTCATCACATCCTCCATCATCTCCGTACCAATTGATCCAATCGTCAACACTTTTGATGATTTTATTGATTACATCTAATGTTTTGTTTTGTTCGACAGTCAATAGAGTAGTCATCAAAACATTAGTATTGATCCAAACGTTCCAATTGTTGACACTCTGTCCGCTCAGACCCTCCCATCCGAAGCTCTCTTTGAGGTACGTCTCAATTATTCTTCGATTCAATTCGTAATCAATACGTTTTGATATCATTGGGGATAGTTTTGATAATTTGTCACCTTGATAACATAACGAACATGCTGAAATGACCGCCTTATTTGGCATATAAACTTACCAACAAGAAATTTGACCCAGGCTACTTGTGCTGATGTTTCACCAGCACCCAAATCAATATACCACTGATTGGGATCGGGTAGTCCTACCCCTGCCTTCTGAGCCCCCAAATGTGCTGGCCACGTCCAGGTGCTCTCTTCCAGTATAAGCCATATTCCGTTTGCGATTTCATTTAAATACTGGTCTTTTTCAGTGAGAAGTTCCGCCAAAACCAATGCTTCCAATCGTTCTCTTCGGTGGAAATTTTTTGCCTCGAAGTGATTCCTATTTCCATTTATTTTGAACTCCAAGAAACTCATGGCTAATAACGGCTCCCACGGAGTCTTCAAAACATTATCTGCATCAGCAATAATACCCTTTTTGACGTCATCAGTCAAGTTTTTTAACGTTGTTTTAAATTCATCCTTCAACTTAATTCTCCATTCATTCAAATGATCCAAACTCTTAGTCTTGTCTTTGAATTGGTTGTGGAGAAGGTTTCTCTCCTTATGGACAGAGACTATGGGACAGACCCACAAAAATATGAGTATTAAAATTGAAGTCAAAGTTTTCATTATATTTTGATAATTTCAAGTTAGAACTCATTCAATAGATTTTCAATTTATAACCAATTTTTTACCTTTAATTCAATGAGAATTTGAAGACCTGTTAACAAAGATAGTGTTGTTTTTCATTTCAAAAGTTTTGAAATCAGTATTAAAGCTATACTTTTTGACCTTGCTCGTTAATTTACACACCTGTAATAACGTCACAATGAAATACATCCTGACCTACATTATCAGATTCATTTAACTCACTAGATACTTATAGTAACATAACAAGTTAATTTATTGTTCAAACTTAACGGTTATTTAAATCAAATCTATTATTATTAATGAAAACTGATTTTGTGTCCGCCCTTCAGGTCCTTCTTTTTGGAGACAAGAGTCACTCTATTGACACTTTCGCCCCAAACACCAGAAATATTGGGGTCTTCTGTCTTATGGCTGTCCACTACGACATCAAACTCTTTTGAATTGAAATCCATAACTAGAGTTGTGTTTACACTTTTCAATACGATTTGATTATTGTTTGGGTCGGGAGTTGGGGTCAGACATGTCATAAAATGCAGTTTAAAAGGTTTCAGAACTTTAGTCAAAGCGTAGACTTCACTCATTTCTATGGTATTCAGAGTCCTATCAAAAGTGAAAGTCCTGATCCAACTCTTGACGAGTGCTTCTTTAGGATAAGCTCCGGCGATGTCCGCCTCAAACACTCCCCCATTCGCAGTGTGTTTATAGTGAACGTGTGTTGCCTTAAATTCGTTGCCGTCTTTCTGATGAACGTCATTAATAGTGGGAGTGCTGTGCCATTGGGATTGCATCGTCCATATCGTGTACCGGTCTTTACTGAAAGTCTTTGCAGTATAGGTACCGACCCCTACATCAATAAGAGCGGGCATTCCATTGACGTATATAACAAAGTTTCCGACGTCGTTGTGGTTATGGTTTTCGTCTTAGAAGTGAAATTATTATTCAATTCATTTAATATTCTATACTCACAATTACTGCCGGCCTTCGCCCCTAAGAACAGGCCTTTAGCCGAACCCTCAGTCGATCTCAAAGTCAAGACTTGAATGTCAGGAAACCAAGACTCGAGAGGTTGGGGCGCTTTTGGGGTCTTATCTCTTAACTGATTGAAAGCAATCATTTGAAGGTAAAACTGATTTAAATGACCTTTCTGTGAATAATCTCCAAGACGCCAGTCCTTTCCTCCCAACACATAGAAATATGCGGCAAAATTTCTCATAGAGTCGTCATTCAGTGACTGTCCGTAATTCAATATAACATTGGGATCGGGGGATAGCGTGGCCTTAGAGTCGGCGAAGTTGACGAAGTAATTGCCGTCGATATGCATACGGTATATATAGGAACCAATGTTTTTGAATAATTCGTTTGAAGACCAATCCATTTGTCTGTCGCTAACGGATGTCAAGTAATATAGGAATTCAATGAATCTTCCGCCAGCCTCTCCCCAATAGGCGGGTCCCTCATCGCAGCCGCCGTCGTTTCCGTAACCATTGATCCAAATGTCGACACTCTGGACCGACCTCTTTATGACTTCAGTCCTCTGCGGTTCGTTAAGAACGAGAAGAGAAGTGATTAAAATGTTTGAATTGATCCAAACGTTCCAATTGTTTGTCTTCTTCCCGGAAAAGCCGGTCCACCAGAAGTCGCTTTTGAGGAACGGCTGAACTACTCGTCTGTCAATTTCGTAATCAATTCGCTGATTGAAAATCTTGTCTATTTTTTCAAGTTTATCACCTTGGTTCGAAAGTTTATCATGTTATTTGAAATATTATTATAAATGTGTCAATTTACCTAATAGAAATTTGACCCAGGATACATAGGCAGCTGTTTCACCGACACCTAGGTCAATAATGTTTTGATTTGGATCGGGTAGACCAACGCCAGCCCTTTGTACTGAGAGATGAGCAGGGTAAGCCCACGTGCTCTCCTCCAGTATTAGCCACAACCCATTGGCTATCTCTTTGATGTATTTATCTTTCCCGGTTAATAATTCAGCAAGTACCAATCTCATGAGTTTAGTCCTGCGATGCATTAACTTGTTCTGATATATGTTTCGGTTGCCTTCCTTTTTATAAATGAGGAAATCCATTGCTAGGAGTGGACCCCAATCTTGTGTTAACTGTTGGTCACCCCTTTTGATGACATCGTTTTTGATGTTTTCCGGCATTTTATGGAGATTTGAAATGAAGTCATTTTTCAGTTTAGTCTTCCAAACGGTTATGTCTTTCAAACTCTTAGACTTGTCTTTGAATTCATTGAATAAAATATTTCTCTTTTGGACGCAATTTGTTAAACAAATATTGAACGCTAGGAATGACAGAACTTTAACCAGAATCACCATGGTATTCTCTCAATTTACTATTTAAAAGTGTCCTACTTAACTAGTTCTGCAATCCAGTTTTAAAATGATTAGGTAATTAAAACTTAATAGAGCAGTTGTAAAGTATGTTCTTGCTGAATAAATAACTGCAACATTGAATCAATTGAAGGTCGGCTTTGATTTACATGACAAAGAATGACATAGAGCATATTTATTTACTATCGGATTTAAAATCTTATTTTAACTTTAATCAGATGTGAATTTTTAATTATTATACTTGATTATTTTTTGATCATGTCATAAAATTCATTACTGATTGAATTAAAATTAGAAAGTATCTTGTTTAAAAATTTTAATTATTTGATAATTTTATTTCAAACTTAACAATAAATCATTTGATTACAAATGAAATTTGATTTTGTGTTCGCCCTTTATCTCCGTGTGCTTAGAGACGAGAGTCACTCTATTTACAGTTTCGCCCCAAACCTTAGATATCTTTGGATCCTCTGTCTTATGGCTGTCCACTACGACATCAAACTCTTTCGAATTGAAATGCATTATAAGTTTTGTATCTTTAGATGTTAACAAGATTTCATGTTTGTCAGCGCTTATGGTTGGGGTCAGACTTGTTATGAAATGCAATTTAAAATGTTTCAGATGTTTAGTCAAAGCGAAGACTTCACTCAATTCTATGGTATTCGCAATCCTATCAAAGGTTAGACTTCTGACCCACGACTTTACATGAGCCTCTGGAGGGTAAGCGCCGGCGATGTCTGCCTCAAACACTCCCCCATTCTCAGTGGGTTTGTAGTGAACGTGTGTTGCCTTAAATTCTTTGCCATCTTTTTGTTCAAAGCCATTGATAGTGGGAGTGCTGTGCCATTGAGACTGAGTGTTCCATATGGTGTACCGTTCTTTACTGAAAGTCTTAGCATTATAGGTAGCGGCCCCCACGTCAATGAGAGCGGGAAGTCCGTTGACATATATAATAAAGTTTCCGATATCGTTGTGGTTATGGTTTTCGTCTGAAAATCATTCAAATAATTGAAAATTAATAATCATTTAATAATATTTTTAACGACTCACTATTATGGCCGGCCTTTGCCCCTAAGAACAGGCCTTTAGCCGAACCTCCAGTTGAACGCAATGTCAGTACCTGTAGGTCTGGAAACCATGTCTCTAGTGGTTGGGGAGCGGTGGGAGTAATAGCTTTCAATTGACTGAATGCAGACATCTGTAGCCCTAAGAATTGCAATTGACCACTCTCAGTAAACCGGTTCAATTTTGCGTCTTCTCCGCTCAGTTTATAGAAAAATGCGGCGAAAGCCTTCATATTGTTGTCATTATATGTGTTTCCATAGTTTAACAAAGCGTCGGGAGGGGGGGTCAGTCGGGGAATAGAGTCGGCGAAGTTAACGAAATAGTCCTTATCGATATGCATACCGTATATATAAGAACCAATTTTTTTGAACAATTCGTTTGAAGACCAATCCATTTGTCCATTGCTCGCAGACTTCAGATAATATGGTATTTTAATGAATTTTGCGGCCGCTTCTCCCCAATAGGCGGGTCCCTCATCGCAGCCCCCGTCGTCTCCGTAACTGTTGACCCAATTGTCTGTAATCTGAAGGACTTTCTGAATGAGTTCCAGTCTTTTCGGATCATTCAAATTGAGTAAAGCTGTGATCAAAATGTTTGAATTGATCCAAACGTTCCAATTGTTTACTTTCCTTCCGTTAGAACCCGACCACCAGTGGTCTGTCGCGAGGTATGGCTGAACAATACGATTATCAATTTCGTAATTAATGCGTTTGTTGAATTGTAAATCAATTTTATCAAGTTTATCACCTTGATGAAAATTTTAAAAAAAATTCAACTCATATTACATTAACCGAAAAATTTACCTAATAACAATTGAAGCCAAGCAACAAAAGCAGCTGTTTCTCCAACACCCAGGTCAATCATTTTTTCTTTGGGATCAGGCAAACCAACCCCAGCCTTCTGGTAGTTGAGATGAGCTGGCCACGACCAGGTACTCTGCTCTAGAACAAGCCATAAGCCATTAGCGATCTCAGCCATGTACTTTCCGTTCGCGGTGAGAAGTTCAGCAAGCACCAAGTTCATTAGTCTGGAACGACGTCTGGACTCAATTTCTTCGAAGCGTTTCCTACTGCCCACCAATTTGTACTCGAGATAGACTGTGACGAGAAAGGACTCCCACTGTTTTGTGAGCTCCAGGTCTCCTCTTTTGAGAATATCTTGTTTGAGATTTGGAGACAATTTCTGGAGATTCGAAATGAAGTCATTTTTCAGTTTAGTCTTCCAAACGGTTAAGTCTTTCAAACTCTTAGTCTTGTCTTTAAATTCATTGAATAAATAGTTTCTCTTTTTCTCACAATTTATTAAAATAATATTCAAAACAAATAACAATAAAATTTGAACTGAAATGATCATGATGGCTTTAATCAATTGTAATAGTTTAGAGTTTCATCCTTTTAACTCTGGAAATGTTTAATGCTGATCAAATAAAATGCTTAAACCAAAAACCAAGGTTATACAAGTACCGTGTTTGTTTTTGAATTAATTAATTAAATTGAATGAAATTTTCGCATGATCGGAGAGAACGTGATAGTTGGTAAATAATAGCAACATTCGATCAATGTGATTTAAACGACAAAGAGCTCATTTATTTGCTATGTTTTTCAAATTTGTGCTTGGTTTTTGTTCTTTATATAACTTGTCTTAATTGATTTTTGATTGATATCGTGTGTTATGCTATCTTATCACCTTGATTCAAATATAATAATCAAGTTTTTGTATATTGAACAGTGAATTTACCTAGTAAAAATTGAAGCCACGCAATAAAAGCTGCTGTTTCGCCAACACCCAGGTCTATCATGTATTTTTTAGGATCGGGCAAACCAACGCCAGCCTTCTGGTAGCTCATATTAGCTGGCAATGACCAGGTGCTCTGCTTTAAGATAAGCCACAAACCATTGACTATCTGTTCAATATACTTATCTGTTCCTGTTAATAATTGAGCAAGTACCAATTTCATGAGTTTTTTCTGTTACCCACTATCTTATAAACGAGGAAATCCATTGCTAAGAGTGGTTCCCAAATAGATGTCAACTCTTGGTCACCCCTTTTGATGATATCCTTTTTGAGATTTTCAGATAATTTCTGGAGATTTGAATTGAAGTCATTTTTTAGTTTAGTCTTCCAAACGGTTATGTCTTTCAAACTCTTAGACTTGTCTTTGAATTCTTTGAATAAATAGTTTCTCTTTTTCTCACAATTTATTAAAATGATATTCAAAAGGAATAACAATAATATCTTAATTGAAATGACCATGATAGTGTCAAATATTAATCCCAGTTGATTAATAAACCAACATGGTTTCAAATTTCAATGAAATTAATTGAGTTATTTTCAAATAAAATCTGTTATTGTATTTAAATAAAAATTTGACTGAATTTATTTTCAAGATTACTAAGATTTAAATTGGTGATCAAATTCATTTAACTAAACTTCCCTAGCTTGTTTTTGAAATAACTTTTTAACTATGAATATGTGGTCATGAGAAATAAAAATCAAATTCAACTAAAATATAGTTTTAATAAAAATAACTTTTATTTCAATGAATAAATTCTTATAAAAAATCGATGAAATGGTAAACAAATAAAATGAAAAATTCAATATAAATGACAATAAATTATATCAAATAACAGTACAAAAAATATATACAAAAAAACAATAAAAAACAAAATCTAAAGAACAGAATCAAAGACTAAGAGATAAAAATCTTCAATTCTTTAACATTAGTCTCATTTGAATTACAAATCATTTGATTATTACATAAATTTCTTCTATTTTTCTGCCGAACGGGTGAATGAACTTTGAAAAGTAGGACCAGGAGTGCCACAATCCGGAGCACAATCAGCTTAATAACCAAAATCCTGATATTCCTATAGAACTGGTTGTCATCGAAGCCGAAGACAAACATAACCGAAGAAAATTCATTACCTGTGCATCGGTTGAAGCCATAGAAGAGGATAAGTATGCACTCGAATAGTAGCTTAAAAGTTGATAGATTACTAAACCACTGTATAGAGTAGTGGAGTTCCTTAACCGGAACAAAATAGTTCGTCAGAAGGAAGAACATCAGGTATAGGGCAACGGAGAAGAGGACAGCCATCTTCTGGTTCTCGTTGAATAGGATCCCTATTATGTGACCCCAGGACTGGACGCACAGAATACCAACGGTAAGGAAGTAGAGGTAAAACACGAATATAGTCTTCCCTTCGTATATGTCAATGATGTAGACGTAGAGGAATGTCGTCACAATTGTAGGAATTAGTTCTTCGATAGATTTTGCCCAATAGTAGCACCCGGTGCTGTACCAGCCTAAGAAATTAAGCAAGGTTAGTTTTGAAATCGATACGATCAAGATAATATTCAGGTGACATACCGTTCCTGTGCTCGTTTAGGAAGATCTTGACGTCAAACGTGAAGGTCATAGTCGTGACCACAATCTGAACGAATGTTATCAGAAGTATAACCAATAGATTGTAACTAATGTTTTGAAGAAGGAGTGACTCCTCTTCCAGTTTTTCGGCTGTTTTATGGCAAGTGGGGACTGAGTCGTGGCCGAAGACAACGCAACCGCTGGCGCTTCCGATGTCGTTCCGGTAGAAGAGTTTCAAACTGTTGCCGAATATCAAAGAGATAATTGTCTTCAGAAGAATTATCTTCCAATTGTAGCGATAGGTATAGGATATGATTCGCGACAAAAGAAACCAGAAGTCTATTAACGCGAATCGTTTTGATTTGGTTACTATCCCTTTGGGATTCAAATGGGTTTCCGTACGGCACCGGTTTGTCAGCACCTGTTTGTCTAAATCGGTTCTGGCCATCAGCCTAAGGACGGACTCATCTCCCGATCCATTACAGGCGTGTTTGAGTAGGAGTTCGATCGGGACCTGTATTTCAGTGCAATTGATGTCACACTCCATGAGCTGCTGCTTCAGGTGTTGGGGTGACCCCGAGTAGACACAGACCCCGCCGTTGGCCAACACATAGAGTTTATCGAAAGTCATGAGAACATCACTATTTGGCTGATGTATTGATGTTATTATAGATATGCTGTGCTTTCGGGTCAGGGCTTTCAAACACTTCATAACCTATTCAACAAAAATTGGTTTTAAAAGTTGTCTTTGATTTGAATGTCAAAAGACTTACCACTTCTGCGGCATTACTGTCGAGACCAGTGGTCGGCTCATCGATGCAAATGAGGTTCGGTTTGTTGACTGACGACAACTCCATTGCCATAACCAGACGTTTCTGTTCACCAGAACTCAGGTTCTGTACATCGCTATTACCGATATCACTGATAAGTAGGTCTACCATCAGGGTCTTGACGCTTGTTTGGTGATCGACCCGTTTGTCGCTGTTCTTCAACTTTGAGGCGTAGATCAATGTCTGCTCTGCCGTCAGACCACTGATCAGGTGCTCAGAAACGTCTTGTGATATAAAACAGGTCCGGATTTTCCTGTATTTACTCAAATATATTTTGGTCTCGTCTGTCATTAGGGACTGGTATCTCCCATTCAAACACTTCAATAGAGACGTCTTCCCGGCACCGGACGGTCCCATCAGAGCAGTCAATGTCCCGATTTCTATACAACCGTTCAGTTTGTTTAAAATGATTTTCTCTTTAATGAAAAATTGTTTGTTGTTTCTGAGGGTCAGATCCATCCAAGCGATGATCAGTTTGCGATCACCTAGGTCACTATCCAAGTCTATTGTGTCAATTGTCTCGCTGTCGATGAAATAAACCGATTTATTACTGACTGTCGATATTTTACGGACTTTCAACAGCTCTGGTTCGGTGATACTGTGGATCAGATATGTGTGAAAGCACTGGACTTTTTTCAATAGGTTCCGGATCTTCAACAGAACTGTTCGGTTGAGAAAAGTGTTTGCCTTAATATAGAGCATAAAAAACGACAAAATCCTTAAACTAATCGCATATACGACCAGATATTTGGCGTATGTGTAGAACAGTTGGTCAGACATATCGTATTTGTGCATAACTATGGATACCTGTCCTTTTGGGCATCGCTGGAACCCATAGATAATGATTAGCACAGAATAGTATACAAATTTGTTGAACGAGACGTCACTTATTATCTGAAATATTTGCGGCATTTCGTTGAGTGGAGTGAATATATTGCAGAACATACACAACATTAGGTATAACCCAATGGACACACCGATGGCTATCTGTTCGCATTTTATGCATATTATGCCAATCAAGTAACCGAAGCCCTGAGAGCACAGCATACCGAACAGTATTGTGAATGTATACCAAAAGAGTCGGCTCTGTTCCCAGAGTTGGCCACTAATATAGTAATTAATGAACGCATAGCTGACGGAGAATATAACTGTCGGTATCAGTTCCACAATGTTTTTGGCCAAATAGTAGGATCCGGTGCTATACCACTCTATGTGAGGAAAGGGTGGAAATACAGACGTTTAATGAGTTTGGGCTATAAATAACTCATTCAATGGAAAGTCATTGAAAAACAAGAGTTTTGTTATTAAAACGTTTGCTATTAATATAACTTTGATTTCAATATTACACTTAAAATCGTTATCTAATTATATAGGAATAGCATTGAAAATGATATACCAGTCCTCTCTTAGTGACAGGACTGTCGCCTGGCCTTAAAACAGTAGCGAAGAACCACAACTTCCGCCCTTGAGATAGGGAAGGCCTTCGCCTGTGCTCTTGAAATGTGTCGATCGGTTAGACATTAAACTAGAAAATCCCTTCAAAATTGATTCCTCTCATTGAGGGCTGACATTGAGTTTGGCTTTTCCTCTACCGTTTGCATAACTGTACTGAAGAGGGAACGGCACAAAACTCTTATCAGCCGTGCGTTCCCTCCTTCGGAACGTGTTATCTCTATTTCAAATCTTGTGACCAATGCTTTTAGTTTCCAATGTTTTTATTACATAAAACTTAAGGTCATTATACCAGAGCTCCGGTAGTTGTAACTCATATCTAACGTAATTATTATATCATATGATTCGTATTATATAACATAAGAGGGAAGTAAAAGTCTATACCCATTAAATCCCAGTCAAGGGAGGAATGCATTCTTGAACTATATTTTAACATTAATTTAAAGACTTTAAGCATTTATTCAAAGTTATAGATAACGGCTGAAAAAAATCACATCTCATTTGAAATACAAATTCTTATCTAATCTTAAAAATCATTTTTTCTATAATGAGTTTCGTATTGAAAACTGAAGTTAAAAATCAAAAGAGAAATAAATTTTCAAATGAAAGCAAAAAAGTCTGAATTTATTTTCACTCATTTGACTCTTTAATCATTAATTTTCATTTGAATTGAAGAAAAAGCAAAAATTAAATGCAAATCAAATTTGAATTTGGCCTCAAATCACAAACCATTTTTCAATTTTCGCTAAATTGTTGAAAATTATTAATCAAATGATTAGAAAAAATTTGTTAAATGAAACTCAAAAACCGATAAATGATTATATAATTAATGAATATTTGATTCAAAAGTAAAACCAAAAATTCAATTAAAAAAAACTTATTTAAAACTAATGAATGAATTATCGAATTAATTGAATAAGATTTGAATACTCACTGTTTTGGTGTTCATTCATAAAGATCTTGACATCAGAGGTAAAGGTGAGAGTTGTGGTACAGATCTGTATAAACATAACCAGTACTGATGTAAACGCCTGGAACTTTAGATTCTGGTCCAGTAGTGAGTCGTCCTCTAATTGGTTGAGACAACTCTTATTCGTACGGAACGAGTACTCGAAACACCCGTCCGGTCGACCGATATTTGGGTTGACTGTCTTCGCAATCAAAAGGGGACAGAATATGTAAAACAGGAGTGAAATGAATAGTGTCTTCCAGTGGGAGACGTATGTGTAGGTCAGTGTCCTGAGGAACAGATACCAAGTGTCCAATAGATTGAAACTCTTGCTGTGGAAAGGGATGCCATTCGGGTATAGCTTTGTCTCTGTTTTGCATTTGTGGGACAGGAGTTGCATATTGTCTTCCAAAGACTTTTTCGATAATTTCATAACTTGTTTATCATTAGAGCCTTTGGTCGCGATTTTGAGCATAACTTCAATAGGGAACTGGAATTCAGTGCATTGTATCTGACAGTGGTTTAAGTGTAGTTCCAATTGCTTGGGGGGACCGGTATAGACACAGATGCCACCCTTGGCCAATACGTATAGCTTGTCGAACATCATTAGCGCATCGCTGTTTGGCTGATGTATAGATGTTATGACACTTATGTTGTGCTTTCTTGACAGTAGTCTCAGGTATTCAATGACCTAATTATCCGATAATTTATTGAAAATTAATATGAATTTCGTTTTTCTCTTTTGAGACATAATTTACTGTAAATTTCCATTAGTTTTAAAATTACTTTAAATTAGGAATAAAAGAGATATTCCCTCAAAATCCTTGTAATTCTCATTGAGCTGACAATATTATCTTGATCAATTGATCAATTGTTTTGGTAATAATTCATTATTTCCTGATTTTCAGTAATAAATCCTAGAATTCAATAACTTTTTGAATGATTTTCTGAAAACTTTTTTGAATTGTATTTGAATTTTAATGCATTCAAAACCAATATTTCTTTTGTTGTTATTATTTGTGAGAAATTAATATTCAAATAATTTTTGATTTACTTTTAATATCAGATTTTAATTCATCAAAAATTTCTAATTAAGAAATCCTTCAGAAAAAAAATTAATTAGAAATGCGAGAACTTTTATCTTGAAAGACCCAGTTTATAATCTAGGAAATTAAGCCCCAAATACAGAGTCAAAGGCAGTTCAATACCGTAGCTATTATTTGATTGGAAGTCATGCCTCATAATCCAATTATAGGACAATTAAATCAATTATTTTCTCAAAAGTAATTAAAATTAATAATTTAAAAGACATTGAATTCAAAATCCAAACCACAATATAAATGGGAAAAAATCTCAAAATTATATAACTCTTTGATTACAATTTTGATTATACAAAGGGTTTAGCTTTGAGTCAGATTTTTTTGATAACTATTGAATAACTCATTTGTTATTTCTTTTTGCATACAATTGATATTAATGGAAAATACAACCCTTTCCTTACAAATTGAAAAATCTTTTTTTTAATAGAATTTTGATTTAAATTCAATCAATTATTTCATTCAGAAATTCAATTGAATATCAAATCTCATGAAATCAATGAAGAATTCATTTTTTTATACATTTTTTGTGATAATTATTTAATTTTTATTTTAAAAATCAGGTTAAATTCGACTAATAATCAAGTTCATTTTATTAATTTGAATTTTATCAATGTGATCAATTTTATCATCTAATTTTTATTTAATATGATTTATGGAAACTTTTATCCCAATTCTTATTCTTAAAATTTTTATTCAATGTTCTCAAAAAAAATTTTAATTATAGGAGAAGTTTCCAATCAAAACTTATCTAGATCATCTAAATGGAAATTGCAATTAGAGACACTTCATATAATTTGAATAACTTATACATAAATTTTAATTACAATCGATTATTGAATGTCTTAATCCGAAACTATCGGCTGTTAAATGAAATTATTGGAAATTAATAACAAATTTAAGGAAACTTTAAAACAATTTTTCTTCGGAATTAAGTTTCAATTAAGTAATTATTGATAACATTTGCCATTGATTTGTGTGAAAACCTGGAGCTTATGATCAAATTTTTAGATAGTTTTCATTAAAATACTTAAAAACAAATGAAATGAAATTAAGACAAAAATCTATTCACAAGTTTTGATTTTTAATTGAATATTTAAAATCAATTGAAAATTTTATGAGTTATTTAAATCAATTTTATGACAAATTCCTAGGTCGTGCAAGGGAGCTAGGTTAAGCCTACTCACGGATTTTTTGGATCAAGTTTAATTTACTGTTTGATTAGATGCATAAATCCAATGATTTCTCAAACCATAAGAAAAAGTCATTAAATTTTCTCACGTTTTATACATTTTATATATTTTCAGAAGAAATTGAAAACTCATTTAATTTATTAGTAATTATTAGTCAACAAAACTAAATAACTTTCTTCGCTATAAATCTGTAATTTATTAATACATTAATTATTATCTATTTCTCTGAGGCTTTAATGGCATATAAGGTCTTCAATAGTAATTGATTTCATATTTGACTCAAATTTAAACAGTTTTTAGGGAAAAATCACTGAAAATCACCACAAATTCAAATCACCTACGTACAAACAAGCAGAGTTTTCTAACCCCTGAAGGTGTTCCCACTAATTGAGAAATCAAAGGCATAACAAATAGACTTCTTGAAAGGTATTACGTGAAGTAAATCCTTAATTAATTGCAGGAATTCTCACTTAAAAGAGAGATAACTCATTAAAGCAATAATTTTTGAACTTTTAATTATAAATTTCTGATTAATTGACTCTTAATTGAAATAAAACAAACAAAACATTAAATTCAAACCAAAAGTCAAAACAAATCTATTTGTCTTCACTCCAGAGAAATGACATTAAAAATATTTGCAATGAATGGAAAGACTCACCATTTCTGCTGCATTGCTGTCCAGACCACTGGTCGGCTCATCGATGCAAATGAGGTTTGGTTTGATATCAGAGGTGAGCTCAAGAGCTATGGTTATCCTCCGCTGTTCACCACCGGAACAGTTCTCGATCTTTGTGTTCGCGATATCCGATTTGGTCATCAATTCGTATAACAGATTATTGACATTCTTTTCGTGGTCTACGAAGAACTTATTGTCGCTGTTCTTCAGCCGCGAAGCGTATAACAGGTTCTGTTTGGCTGTCAGTCCGCGGATCAGCTGCTGGTTCTGATTCTGGCCTATCAGACAGGACCTGACCTTCTCGTGTGTACTCAAATAGATCTTTGATCTGTGGCTCAGACCTGACTTGAGTTTGCCGTTAATGCACTTAAGGAGTGTTGTCTTCCCGGCGCCCGACGGACCCATCAGTGCGTTCAGTGAACCAAATGTTGTGCAGCCGTTGACGTCGTTTAGTATTATCTTAGACTTCTTCGTGAGTATGGATTTGATCTCAAAAGTCAAGTCAAACCACGCGATGGCTATCTTTTCGTCCATTTTATCCAATTGTATGTCAATTTGATTACTATTTTTGATTTTCATTTTACAAAATATGTTGTAACAGTTTTACGAAATATATTATTAAAACTTTGTTCAAGTATTCAGACGTTTTGCAAGACTACTGTTTGTCTGCAAAATGAGTATCAGTTTCTTAAGATATAGTTTTAGGAAATTGAATATCGTTTTCATCACAAAAAACTTTTTTTTCGACAAAAATATAAAACAAAACTTTTTATTAAAACTAATGAAACACAAGAATCATAACCAGAATAAAAATTTCACGTCTTTTCGTAGGGAATGACTGTTCAATCAAAAGCCGACTTTTCACACAACACTTGACTTTATATGAAAAGCAAACAAAACTTCTTAATAGTGAATGACCTAGGGAAGTTTTTATGGAAAAAATGCATCCCTCCATAACTCATACGTAATATTCATTGACATTACATAAAAAGTTAAGTCATTATTAGTTATCTAATAATCCGATAATGAATTGAAAGGTAATACAATTTTCTCTGGTATTTGTCCTCCGATTACGTCGTTTTCTAAGCGAAAAGGTAAAGGGTTTCCGACAATGAGCCAGTCCTTCGGCATTTACAGTACTTCCTCCCCCTTTACAGTTATGGTGTTCTCCAATGGAGGAACACATTTCTCCGCACATTCCCCATAAAATCATTGAAACAAATTATAAATCCATTGAATATATGTATGACTTAAACGACTTATCATTTATGAAATCGGAATAAATTATTATTCAGTTATAGTATTATCGATAAAATTAGATAAGTCTACACAATTTGTTTGAGTGACTCTCCCCCTATATCCCTCCCTCCTCTCTCTCTCTCTCACACAGTCTCCCTCCCTCTCTCATATTCTCTATCTCTCACTTTCCTACCCCCTCTCACTAGGAAAGGGGTCAACACTTGGATTAGTTTTGGAGTCTAAGATAGAGAGCCTTGTGCTGAGTGTTAAGTTAGATAAGAGTTTTACAGAATTTATGTAATTTTTTTGCTTTCATTGGATTTTTCTACGAAACACATATTCTGAGCCATTATTTGAATTTTCGAGAAATCAATTTTTTTCACAAACTTTTGCTTTTTATTTCACTTGTATTTTGTGATTTGATTTCAGATTAACCCAACATTTCATTCGTTAATTGTGTCTGATATCGATTTAAACGGATTTTAATCGGAAATCCTATCAATCACTTTCCAGACCCCTATACCGAAGGACAGGTAGTTTTGTAGTGAAAGGGTTGAGACAACAATTGAAAAACTGAATAAAACTAATAAAAAGTTGTGAATACAAAATATTAAATTAAATTAAAAATTTCAAAAGTCTTGGGGAAACGCAATAATTGAAACGAACTTGAACATTTCATATTGAATGAAAAGGCCTCTGCTATTGACCAGAATAATAGTCCGTATTGTCTGTATGATGTAATCTAGATAAGATTAAAACATTTATATCTGTTAAAGAGAAAAACCATAAAAAATTTAAATTGAATTTTCTTTTCTGCTCGATGTTAATCGTTTTTGTATACTCTAGAAACTTAATGTTTCAGATGAAACGATTAGGATCTCTCTCTCTCTCTCTCTCTCTCTCTCTCAGGAATTTCTTCTCTCTTATCGTGTATTCAATGTTTGAATTAAAGGTTTATCAAAATTTTTGGAATTTTAATAATTTTTTTGTAAAATTTTATTTAAATTTCACACTAAAAGTGTTGGAAATTTTTGTACTTATTTCCCAGAAAAAGATTATATCAAAACCAAGAACTTTATGAAAAAGTAATGATTAGATTTCAGTCTGTATTTCATTTCATATGTTTTTTTGGTTTCATTTGGCGCTCAAACCTATTCAAAAGCTCCGGGTCTTCATAAAACTCAATGCAAAAGGTTATCAATAATTAATTAATTATCAATTTTAGCGAAAAATTAGTTGACATTTGTCACAAACTTGTGATTTATTTCCGATAATTTCATTTAATAACCGATAGTTTTAATTGAGATATCAATAATCGATTAAAATTTATGTATCAGTTATTGAATTAAATAACTATTGATAAGAACAGTTCTAATTGGAATTTCCATTAACTTGTAAGAAAGATCATCTAGATAATTTTTAATTTGAAACGTTTGAATAAAAAAAATCTAATTTGAATTTTTATAAAGAGTTTCGTATAGAAAAAAAACAAGAAAACTTGCCTTGGTCAACTTAAATTTGATTATTCGTATACTATAACCTGATTTTTATAATGAAAAAGGAAATCATTGAGTAGTTTATGAAACTTATTCCTCACTAAAAATGAGGAAATTATTAATTTCTTTATTTATTTCATAAATGACTTGAAATTCAATTAAATTTTTAATTCAATAAAAAAAATAATTGAATTTAAATCAGAATTCAATAGCTTTTGATTTGTGAGGAAAGGGTTATATTTTGTGTTGATATCAATTATTATCGAAGGAAATAAAATAAATGTTTTATTTAATAATCAGGAAATATGACTCAAAGCCAAAAGCTTTTGTCTAGTCAAATATTATCAAGGACAAAATGGCATTAAATGGAGAAATCCTGGCATTGTTAGGACCCCCTCTCAGAATATCATTGCATTCAATTTTTCAATTCTCACTTTAATTGGATTTAAAAAGCCTTGAATTCCAATCATATAATTTGAATTAGAACCAAGGTATTGAACTTAATTTGATTTTGAATTAGAACCTCAACATGCGAGATTATAAACTGGGTATTTCAAGAAAAAAGAATCTAACGTTGCTTCAAAATGTACTACTTATGTGAAAGATTTCTTAATAAGTACCTACTTATAAATAAAATTAAAAGTTATTCAAGTCAAATCACGAATCAAGCAACAATTTAAAAGGAATCTTATTTTTCAGAATAAAAAATTTGTCACTTTTTATACGAGAGTCAGACAAACAAAACTAAACTTACAGTAAATTATGCGAAGAAAGTTAGAAATCAATTCAAATTAAATGTCAATAAATTATCTGATAATTAGATGCCTCACGACATGGGTGTCAGCCTAACAGCTATGCAATAATGATGTCCGATAGGCTTTAAGTTTTGGTAAAGGTTAAGGTATGCGTTCAACCGAACCCTTAAGGAGTTTTAGATACACTTAAATCAGAATCAAATATAATACTTAACACTTCAGCTCCAGATTGAAGTGAGGCTCAAAATCGCGATCAAAGACTCTAATCAAACATCTTTAAGGCAAATATGCAACGCCTGTCCCAAACATAATAATGCAAAACAGAGACAACTTTCTAGCAGAAAAATTGCAACCTTTTGTAAACTTGGTATTCCTTCCCCAGACATACACATATACCTTGCACTGTAACACACTTTTCATTTCTCTATAGTTTATCAACAGATCTGTATCACAACTCTGACCCTTACCTCTAATGCCAAGATCTTTATGAGTGAACACCAAAACAGTTTCATTTCTTAAGTCAATTGATTCGGTAAAAACTTTCATTAGTTTTGGTTTTTTTAATTGAATTTTTGGTTTTCCGTTTGAATCAAATAATCATTAATTATATAATAATTTATCGATTTTTGAGTTCCGTTAAGTTTTTCAATAAATAAATTGATTAAAAAATATCAACAAATGTTGATTGAAAATTGAAAAACTGCATTTGATTTGAGGCTAAATTCAAATTGGATTTGCATTGCATTTGATTCAATTTAAAAAAATTAATTATCTAAGAGTCAAATGAAAATAAAGTCAGACTTTTTTTCTTTCATTTGAAAATTTATTTCTCTTTTGATTTTTAACTTCAGTTTTCAATACGAAACTCATTATAGAAAAAATGATTTTTAAGATTAGATAAGAATTTGTGTTACAAATGAGATGTGATTTCTTTCAGCCGTTATCTATAACTTTGAATAAAATGCTTAAAGTCTTTCAAATTGCTATCAAAAATATAGTTCAAGACTGCAGTCCCCCTGGAATTTGGGTAATGCCTTTTTTGACTGCATTTGGTGTGACATAAGAGTTACGTTAGATTACAACCAGAGCTTAAATATAACCTTAAGTTTTAATGTAATTAAAATATTGGAATCCAAAAGCATTGGTCACGAGATTTGAAATAGAGATAAGTTCCGAAGGAGGGAACGCACGGCTTATAAGAGTTTTGTGCCGTTCCCTCTTCAGTTCAATTATGAAAAAATTAGAGAAAGAGTGAATCCCAATGTCAACTCTCAATGAAAGGAATCAATTTTGAAGGGATTTTATGGTTTAATGTCTCACTGATCGACACATTTCAAGAGAACCAGAAAATAAATTACTTTTAAATTCATTTAATCATTAATTTTAATTGAAAATCATCTTGCTAAATCAATTTTTTACCATGTTAATTCTAGAAATAAGCGGTTATTCATCAGTTCTTTATTTAGAATGAAATTCCATTATTTTCATAAAAACAGAGATAGGCGGGCAAGTTAAGTTGACAAGGGGTTATGAAAAAATGTGAACCTTGTAATTTTAATCGAAAATCAACTTGCTAAATCAATTTTTCATCATGATAATTCTGGAAATCAGTGGTTATTCATCAGTTCTTTATTAAGAGTGAAATTCCATTATTTTCATAAAAACGGAGATAGGCGGGCAAGTTAAGTTGACAAGGGGTTATGAAAAAATGTGAACCTTGTAATTTTATTTGAAAATTATCTTGCTAAATTAATTTTTTACCATGTTAATTCTGGAAATAAGCGGTTTTGGAATTCTGGAAAAAACAGAAATAGCCAGTCAAGTTAAGTTGACAAGGGGTTCTGAAAAAAAGAAAGCTTGATAATTCAATTTTTAGTTACAATTGCTTGACAACTGAAAAACATAGCGATGGGCTTGTCTTCTCCCCCCTCCAAAAAAAATTTGACTACCAAAAAATGACTACCAAAATCTGACACCCCCCTGATCAAAGTTATTGATAATAAAGTGAATGTCGCTCCATACAGAATCCATGGGACAGCCAGATGGGACAGGTAGCCTGAAAATTGTCCTTCACAAGGACTTTCTTTATCAGATATGGACAAGGGGGAATAGGCTAAATAGGCTAAATTTGGGCGAAATAACTGGATTTAAACTGAATTAAAAACAATTTAAGCTTAATTTATTCGAAAAACATCGAATTTAGACCAAAAATAGCTAAATATCGGCCATTTTTGGTCGGCCATCTTGGAGAAAGTCCGCTATTTTCCCCCTATTAATTTCCCCTCCTGAGATTGAAGCCAAAAATTCCCCCTCCTATTCCCCCCTAACTCGGCTGACCTTGCCCATGTCTGTTCTTTATTATTCGCGGAACTTTTTATTTTAACTCTCAGTGTCTTTGATAATAAAGAGAGTTCAATGAAAATGATTTTCATAAATTCAAACGTAGCTCATTGTTGCGAATTTCAACAATGAAACTGAAATTCATTGTAATGCTTAATTACAAGCTTGTTTATCATGGTAATTGTGGAAATCAGCTGTTATAGATTTTTAAGTATGAAATTCGGAATCAGCATGCTTTGAATTAGTAGAAACAAGTCCAAACCCCTCTGTTGTCGGGGCTCTTTTCTCTGATTTTAATTCCTTACTTTGTTACACTAAAAATGGTTACACTTTAACCGCCAGTGAATTTTTTGTTGACTTATTTCATTTGGTCTATAATTTGTTTACATTGAATAACCTATGCATTGAATGTATAGCGTTTCAAAAGCTTTGATTCTCCTCTGCTCTCTCCCAGGGAGAGAGTCTCCCTCTCCTACAAACATTCACTTGTGTTTTATTTATATAATATATATATTTATATAATTGAGGTTTTACTCAATAAAATACCTCAAAATAAATTCTATGTCTATTAAAACACTTTAGTTATAAAAAGCAATCGATTTAATAGAAAACCATTTATTTCTATTAAAAACATAATTTAATTATTTATTAAAAAGAAATTTGTTTTGAATACAAAATAATAAGAGTATTATCGAAAAGAAAACCAAAAATCTATTAATTATTGTCTAAAAAGCAATCGATTTATACGAAGAAACCAAACATTAAATGAATTAATGATATTCACAAGAATTTGGCGTAAATTATAGGATTATATGAAATATTTTTTACATTTGATTTGTATTTAAATATATTTTTAAATATAAAAAAAGTAATAAATGTTTTCTTTAGTTATTTATTATATACAGAATTGAAGTTCAATCTAAGATCTCAACCGAATCGTCGGAATCGGAGGACTCGTCGCAGCCGTTAGTTATCGGTTCAGACGTTGCGGTGACGACAATAGGATCAGAGTTTGTGTTGACAATAATGGGTTCAGACTCTGAGTTGATGACAGTCGCCGCCGGTTTGTCTTTGCCTTTGACTTCAGAGAAGTCCGGCAGTGGAGCCGATACCGACTCAACTTCTTCTTCTTCATCGGACACCTCCTCATCGTCTGCTTCGAGATCTCCGTCTTTGACATCAAGTGATTCGAACTCTTCGCTGTTATTCACGAGATCTGAGTCCCATTCGGGTTTGTCTTCGATAAGGATTTTGTCGCCGTTCTTCTGTCGGTCCTCTTTTGCGTACTTATCGACGACGTCTTGCATTCTCTGTTGGCCTGACTTCTTATTCTTTGCTAATTCGAGCTCCAATTGGGGATCGGTTTCGACAAAGGTTTCGGGTCTCAAGTCATCTAAAGTTAAATATGTCTCAAACGCTTCTTCTTTGTCTCTCTCACGTCTTTCCCGTAACTCTCGGATCATATCCTCATATATGGTCTGAATCATAACCTCGGAGTTGATAATAGCCAACCCTTTGTCCTGAATCTCCTTCAAAATGGCTTTCCGTACGTCTATGAAAGTGAACGACTCGTCGACATAACCCTTCGTCTCCTTATTCTTCATTTTTTTCAAATGATTAGTGAATAGCTGTTCAACACATTTGTTGATATCTGGATAAGTCGTCGAATTGTATTTGAATTTCTTAAACAAATTCCTTCCGGTGAAAGTCGACCTGTTGTTCATCTCTTCCCGACTGACCCAAACTGTATATGCTTTTCGATATAGTTTTGGCAAATGTGTGAAAGAGGTGTTCCCTTCCATTGAATTGTAATCCAAGACTTCATTTTCTGCCTCTTTTATCTCTTTTGAGAGTTGTTGAAGAGTTTCCGTCAATTTCTTAATCTTTTTACTCTTATTCTTGACTTTGGGCCCACCCTTCGAGACGAAAGTGAAACGTTTCAATTCAATCGTCAAATCGTTGTGATGTCTAATCAGATCCCTTTCGGCAGACATTTCTGATATGTCTTTAGAGAAGACTTCCATAAGTTTTGAGAATTGTTTTGTATTTAAAAAACTTTTTTTCTTTGACTTCACTCTCAGGTAAATGTCTTCTAACTTTTTGGACAACTCTTTGATTTGGTTTTCCTCTACTTTTAAAGCCGTCATTCGTTCCTCAAATGTCTTCAAATACTGAGAAAAATCATAAAATTATTTAAAAGTCTAATAAATATCTCAATATTTTACTTACACTTCTAAAAAGTGATTCAAAATCTTGTTTTGAATTAATTATTGGAGAACTGGTCGACGGCACCGGAACCTCCGCAGCGCTGGTCGATGGGATCGGCTCTACAGACAATTCGCTGATAGGAGTTTCAGTAGCGGACGACTCGGCGACCGTAGGCTTGGCTTCAGAGGACTCATTCGCTGACGTATTGCCGACAGAGGTGTCGATAACAGAGCTTTCAACAGACTTTTCGATCGAAGTCTTGTCGACCAAACTTTGGCCAACACTCGAGTCGACAACAAAAGACTCGAACACGGATTCAGTGGACCGGATCTCATCGCTAAGTCTTCGTATTTTTGCGGGAATTTCATCGGATTTACAAAAAAGTATTTTAATGTCATCCGACTGTCAACACAAACAAAAACAATTCAAATATTAATTAAAATCTTTTTTTTGGTGACAAACCTCTTCAGATACCATCTCGTCGTCGTCTTCTATGGTAATGACTTCGAAGTCTTCCATAATCTTATTATCGATGTCTTTGAGGACGTCTTTCATCACTTTTTAAGAGTTTTGTTTTGATTAACGTTTTGCGCGACTCTTGTCTTCATATGTAACCAAACTATACATAAATTACGTAAAGATTTTATTAAAACCCGAAGAAGTGATCTGAAGAAGAAATACCATAAAAAGTGAAAACATTTTATCAAATAATTTGTTTGGAAATACTTTTCGATCAAATAATGAGATATTGTTTACCTTTTAAATGAAAATCTCTTGAATTGAGTGAAAAACACAAACATTTTAAATGATTTAGTTTTAGTTTATTAAAGTAATGAATTGAAATAATCAAAAACACGATATCTATTGCTATATTCAGTATAGAGTTAAAGGGTTTTATAGTTAGGGATAGATTTTAAAGTTTTGATTATTTCAATGCATTTCATTAATAAACTGTAAAACAATTTCAATATTTTCTCTGTTTTTTGCACTCATTTCATGAGATTTTCATTTAAAAGGCAAACAATATCTCATTATTTGATTGAAAAGTATTTTCAAAATATTTGATAAAATGTTTTCACTTTTTGTGGTAAAAATTGAAACAATTTATTATAATTTTTAATTTGATTACATTTTTTGAAGATAAGAGACGCCAAAAAAGATATTAATTAATATTTTAATTGTTTTTGTTTGTGTTGACAGTCGGATGACGTTATTGAAGGCTCTGTTGTCGACACTTCTGCCGGCATTACGTCAGCGAATGAGTCCTCTGAAGCCAAGCATACGGTCGCCGAGTCCTCCGCTACTGAGACCCCTATCGATGAGTCGTCTGTCGCTGAGACTGCAGTCGTAGAGACGATCCCAACGAACAGCGCTGCTGAGGGTCAGGAGGCGTTGACCAGTGCTCTAATAGTTAATTCAAAACAAGATTTTGAGTCACTATTTCGTAATGTAAGTAAAATATTGAGATATTTATTAGACTTTTAAATGATTTTATGATTTTTCTCAGTATTTGAAGACTTTTGCGGAAAGAATGAGAAATAACGGTCTGATCACACGATCTGTACGTTTAGTATTTGTGGTATCAATGGCAGTAGGGGTCGGCACTCTTGGCGGTGGAGTCAATCAAAACGCTCCGACCGGACAGGGGGTCGAAGGCAGGAAACAGAATCAGAAGAGAGGACCGGGCAATAATTTGGTGCCATATCCCGACAATATGGTGCTCTGTCTCTTATGCGGGTCAGGCATAGAACTGAAAGAGGACAGGGGCGTAATAAGATTTGTCTGTAATAAATTAGAGCACAGATCGCAAAGTCCATTCCCTCCTGAGGCCGAATGTCTGGGCAAAAAATGTGAGTAAAGTTTTTTATGTTTTTTTGTTTCAAATTATATTTTCCCTAAAAAATGACTTTCAAACCAAATTCCCATTTCCTCAAACAAATCACTTAATGGCACAGCACTTCTTCCTCGGATCGGTAGCCTGTCCTGAGCTGAGCGTCAGCCGCCGTAGGCTATCGCTCTCGAGTTTACGGCGAATGCATTCGTCGACAAGTCTTACGGAAACAGTTTTAACCACAAATTCATTGTTCATTACTTTTTTTGTTAAGGAATACCCTCAGAATGTAGTGTTGTGTTAATGTGAGCACAAGTTTAATGACTAGAAAATCGTTTGTTTTATTCCAAGTTAATTATACTCTTGATTATTGAATTAATTATAGTTATTTGGTTTCAAACGGATATTAAAAATGATTTTTGATTATATTTGAGTCCAAGCGAAGGATTTAGATGAAATTGAGGGCCAGTATAAGGATACCTGGCTGTGTCAGGCGTGTGGAGTCAATCCATGCACTCATTTGAGTTGTGATACCATCATTTGGTATTTGGATCGATTCCGGTACCGCAATACGGACCGACCCCCTCAGTATAATTATCATATGTTTTGTTTACATCACAACCGTATGTAATCCGTATGTAATCCGTATGTAATCCGTATGTAATCCGTATGTAATCCGTATGTAATTCTCGCGATTTTTTTTCTAAAATCGATTAAAAAATATTTAAATACAATTTTTTTTAATCAACTCATATGTTGTCAAACAATTTGATCCAAAATAACAATAAAATAAAATAAATGAATTCAATTAAACTCAAAGACATTCTTCTTGTAGTGATAGTCATGTCTTTCAGTCAATTGATAAGATGTGACGACAAAGAGTTTTGTCAGTATTTCGGTGACAATCAGTTTAAAATAGACTTCGGTTTATACCATCACTACTCTCCCGACGAGGACGACCCCAATCGGTACTACCTCTTCATCGGTTTGAATTATTGGACTCTCGAAAGGGATGACCTCAAAGTTACTGTCGGCACAAAAACCAAATTTGATGCCTCCGATTGGATGAACAACACTTTTAGGGGTGCCCTTCACTTAACGGTATGTCCAAAAAAAGTCTGTAATGAAGCGAAAAAAGGGGATGAAATACCCATCACTGCATTCGTTAGCCTAAACCCGTCTTCAGTGAAGAGCTCAACGAAAGAGCTGTGGGAAGTAGTGCTGAAACCTTTGAACCGAATGTCAGATCCGCGGCTTCATATGACGCACGTTCAGCGTCACCTCCAATACAACAATCAAAAGAGAGACTTTCAATTAGATTCAAATACAGGGATAGCTTTCAATTTTCGGGCCAAGTTCAATATTTTCTGTATCCTTTGGCAATATTCAGAAAACCAAGGGTTCAAACGCGACTACCGGTGCTTTCATTTCGACAATGAGGCCAATATCACAGACAATGTACGGTACAATCAAACGGATCATCTAATTGACGGTTTGGTCAAAATTATGTTAAGCGCTAATATTAAGATGAAAAGTGGCAATGAGTCTAACCCTAGTCAAGTGAATTTGCTCAACATAAGAGCCTCTCGTGAAGTGGCGGCCATTCTTTTCTACCCTGATGAAGATGATGATCAGAGGAAATCATCGTTTTTGTTCTTACACTCATTTGACAAAAAATTGGTCTATTGCTGGACAGAAGGCATTCTATTCAATAAAGTGGTTAGTAGTCTGTCCTCAACTCTTTTCATATGTTTTAAATTATTTGTTAATTTTTTTGATCGAAAGTGTGAACCGAATGCAATACTAATCGATTGCTCAGATTTCAAGACTAAACCTATCCCTGACATCACATTTACTACCACTTCTGAAGGCACTCCATCCGAACAAATGCTGAGCACAACTGAACCAATTGAGACAACAGAAGGATCGACAGCAAAGAGTAAAACAAAATTCCCGATTATATGGTTAATAGTGATAGTAATTGTGGTAGTGCTCGGATTCGCCACAATTTTTGGTTTGTATTCATATATCCAATTGAAGAAAAAGCATTACAACGAACAGCAGAGTGTCACCAATCAGTCGTCCATTTCGAGCACCGGTAAGACATTCAACCTATGATTTAGTCCAATGATTGCTAAAAAAATACTCTGGTTTTTCAGTAAACAGTTCCGAAATCGGGGGTCAGAAGACTGTGAAAATTCAATCTCAATCTCAGTTCGTATTGTTTTTTATTAAACTATATTTTGAATTAATTTTTTGACCATTTCTTAGGAAAACCGATACCTTGAAGACTGACCCCAATTGGGACTACAAAAAGTTTATTAAGAAAAAGTAGATTTCAATTCAAATTATTTATCAATAGATTTATTTTTATGCCTTTTTATGATATTTTATTTTATTGAATAAATTGTTTTTTTAATTCAATTTTATTTTTGTTCACTTCATCTATAAATTGATTAAAGAGTTAATTGAGTTTTAAGTCTTGTGTTTCGTTTGATTAGTTTGTCAGCAAAGTATCAAATGATTACCTACTCATACATCACTTGATCACTTTAGGCTCGGAATCATTTATCTGAAAACTAATTGAAAATTTCATATCAAAAGAGAAAAACTAATAATTGATTTCATAAACTAATTAATACACGAAATGAAAGTCAAACTCAAAAAATTAATTTCAATTTTTCCTATAATTGGTTTTTAGAGAAAACAATAGATTTAATCAAAAGTTCTTAAAAAATGACTTTTCATTAATACCAAGATTAGTGTAGAGGTATTCGGTGACGAAAAATCACTTTCTTCGGGACACACGATATATAAGACTTGGGACTCACCTCTCATTAAAGCACAGAATAAAAACTGACAGAAGAAATGGATTTCAAATCAATAGTTTTCGTGGCATTAAGTCTATTATCTATGCTTTCGGTGAATACCTGTTCACCGATTGAACCGAATTCGGAAAAACCTATGATTACTGAGAAAGAAGTGACCACTGAGTCCGTCCCCATCACAACAACTGTGGAAACGACAAAACCAAATATGTCTACAGACAAGACGACAACCATCCAGACAACCACTGGAGGCGAAGCACAGCATAGAGTGGCCAGACATCAGACGGACAAACCGGATGACAAGATGGAAGGCAAACACCATCCCATTGAAGAACCGGACGTTTCCGACCAGAATATACACGAAATCAAAATTGAAGACCAGTCCAGTAAAGGGACGGACGGTTCGACTGAAGACCTGAACACCAGTTCGTCCACCGATTCTGAAAAGTAGGTGAAAATCACTTAATCAGTGAAATCCTTAGCACACAATAAAACTTGTATTTTATCCATAATTTTCAGCCGATATGTCGACTCAGGGACAACCAGTTCACTGATTAAGAGAGTGTTTGACTTTTTGAAGACTAAATTAATGGAAATATTCTTTTATTTGTTAAGTTTGGCCACCGATCAGACCAGCACTGAGTCAAATGACGCCCTCACCTCTAAGCATAGGGATTGATCTTGGTGTTTTTCAATTATTCTTTTGATATTTTTAACAATTCATGTAATTATTAATCAGGTTTTGGGTTATATTTAATGCAAAATATTTAACCTTTGAATAAAAATGTAATCTTTGTATTTAACCTGGATAAATTCGATTCAACAGAACCATTGAAAGTTTGAGCTCAGGGTCAATCATTTTACGACATTTTATACCAAAAAGTGTTGAAATAAATTCAAATAAATTAATTGCAAAAAGTATTGCCTTTTAGACAAACACTTGTTTTGAGCGAATGTCAAGTGTTTTGTAATTAAATTTCTGAACACCCGGTCCTCGACACCAGTTATTTATTGAGCTTCTCGAGGACTGGCGTTTAAAAAACAAGATAGAAATCAATTGAAAAGTTTACATAAAGTTCACAAACAAATAGTTTATTCAAATAAGTATTCAATGGATTTGCAAAAAAGAGAAATAATTTTATATATTATTTGCAATTATTTATAGCATTGATTATAGATTTGATTATACCCTAGCATTTAATGCACCCTAATTTAGTGTCGAGGGAACGGTATGTTTAGCAATAATCCATGAAATTTATAAATAGTGTTAGAAATTCATGAAAACCAATAAAAAATGAATTTCATAACATCTGTAGTGATGTCTGTATTTTGATTGCATTTATGAAAAGCGATAGAAAAACAGAGAATTAATTGAATTTTTTTTCATTTCAATTATTATTTTCAAATGAATTTTTATTCTGTGCTTTGAGTACCTCAAAGGAAAAGACGACTACAAAGAGTGGAGACAATAGTTGTATTTTATAAGAGTTTTGATTAAAAATCACGAAATTATTTTTCAATTCAAATCAAATAAATAGTAATTTGTTTTGGATTTCAATAATAATAAGACTTTTTGTGTCTTCGGAACAAAAAATCTATTTATTAAATAAATTCACAGAAAATATGTTTCATTTCCTCAGGAATTGAACAAAAAAAATGTAATCAAAAGTCAATTTTTTATATCCGTTTGAAACCAAATAACTATAATTAACTCAATAATCAAGAGTATAATTAACTTGGAATAAAACAAACGATTTTGTAGTCATTAAACTTGTGCTCACATTAACACAACACAACACTCAGAGGGTATTCCCCAACAAAAAAAGTAATGAACGAAGAATTGGTGGTTAAAGACAACAACACCGGAGGAGATGATACAACACTCAAGCGTCGGATCAAATGCAAGGAATACCGCTTTAAGTTAGTTATTGTCGGCACATATGGTGTCGGAAAGACATCACTTATGTTACAGCACTTCGACCGCTACTTCACAGATGACCCGAAGACAACAGTCGGAGTGGACTTCCGTCAGAGGAAGTTCCACATTAGAAACAGTTCGGTTATACTCGAGGTCTGGGATACGGCCGGAGAGGAGAAGTACGCGAATATCGTACAGATATACTACCGGTACCGTGAGATTGACCTAGCTCACTTTCATTGTAATTGACCTTGGTTATCTATTGTCTTGTAAAAGGGGCGCTCACGCAGTGGTAGCTCTTTATGACATAAGGAAAAAATCGTCTTATATGAGAGCACTCGACTATATCGAGGACATCACAAATCAGGCGATGCCTCCTCTGGTTGTGGCACTGGTCGGCAATAAGCAGGACCTGGATGTTGATCGGGAGGTTGAGTATAATAAGGCGTTCAAATGGGCGGCCGAACGGAACCTCATTTTTATGGAGACTTCGGCCAAAACCAACACAAATGTCGACCAACTCTTCGAAACTGTTTCCGAAAGACTTGTCGACGAATGCATTCGCCGTAAACTCGAGATCGATACCCGACGGCGACTGAGGCTCAGCTCAGGACAGGCTATCGATCCGAGGAAGAAGTGCTGTGCCATTAAGTGATTTGTTTGAGGAAATGGGAATTTGGTTTGAAAGTCATTTTTTAGGGAAAATATAATTTGAAACAAAAAAACATAAAAAAACTTTTTTTGTATTTAAATGTTATAATGATTTTGAGTGAAATTCAACAGAAAATTACTGAAAAAATTGTTTTATTTGAATAAAAGTTTGCTTTTTATTCTGTGCTTTGAATGACTGCCCAAAAATAGGTTCGTTTTATGTTTATTTGATGCGGTATATGATGTGCTAATGAGCATGTGGGAATTTGAAACAAGGAAAATCTTCAAACTATTAAAAAATGTTAAAGTGTTATATCAAGTATTCACGAATTTTTTAAAGCAAACTCATCCATGTCTTTGACGATCAACACTGAGATCGAGTGATAACTGATTTATTTTTGAACTAATAAATAATTTTAAGAAAATTATCGTTGAATTTCAATTTTCAGGTGATTTTTGTGAAATTAATTTAAAATTTTTGGTTCAATACTGACCGGAGTTTTTCAGATCAAAAAACTATTAATTAAAATCCAAACGGAAGTCAATTACCCAGAAATGAGATCCAATTTTTTTTGCTGAATATCTTAAAAACTATTGAAAACAATAAATTGATTTCTAAAAAACCGATCGATTGGTAAGAATTTTGTTTCAATTGATTACTAATTTTTGACAATAATTTTAACAATAAGTTTGACATTAGTTTCGATGGCCCGGAGCTGAATGTTAGACAATCTGTTTTGAATGTTGAGAAAAACCTCTTTATTGAGGCCAACCATTCAGACCATCATTAAAGTCAACCGATTATTAGTGAAATAGTTTATAGACTTTTGCTTTCGTATTGAATAATAATTTTTTCAAACTTTTATTTCATTAAAATATTTGATGAATAACAGGTTTTTAGGTTCTCTATTGACTAAACACCTATTGAACGGATGCGAACCCAGTGCTCAATGAAATGAAAGAAAACTGTTTTTTTAAATAAGTTTTTATAATAATTTGTATTCAAATCAAAATTATGTTTAATAAGTTTTTTAATCAAAAAGTATTTCGAAAATTAGTTTTTCTTTTTGTTGTTATTTGTGTTTTCAATATAATTGATTGAAATGTTGAACACATTTGTCTGCAGTCTTCAGATGAGGCGGAGATTAAGCACAGAATAAATTGTTGTTTGCTAACAAAAAAGTAGGAGAGAGAAGTGCTGTGCCATAGGTTTTCCACTCTAGTGTTGAATTGACTTAAGACACAAGTTTTTCAAACTTTTTTTAAGTTTGAGATAAGTTTAGGTCTTATTTAAAGTTTTGTTTTTCATTTATTTCAAACAAATGACCGAAAAGACTGAGCTTTGGATCAATTTATGAGAAAACTGTTCATTTTATTACAACTATGCCATCAGTTTGGAGCAAAATCCTGAAGCCTGAGTGGTCTCTGCCCTACAACTGCTATGAAATTGGTAAATTTAACCATGATCATTGTTTAATTCAACAAGTTAATCAGTTTGTAATATGCCAATTATCCCAGGTCATACCTGGACACCCCACTGCGAAGAGGCAGCTCTTGATGTATGTCTTTTTCGAAGTGATATCTCTTTCAGTGTTTCTAACAGTGATTTGAGTGACAGATGACAACAGTTGTGTTTATGGAAGCCCTCAAACTCTATACTCCTTTATATATATTTCAAACACTAATGAGACGGAAATACGACGAAAAAGCGCTCAAATCTTTGATCATAAACACCGTCCGTTCCTCAGCTTTCCTGGGATTCAGTGCTCTCCTTATGATGACCTTCTTCTGCAACCTCAGGAAGTACTCAGGTATTAATCCAAGCTAATTTGCATCCTATTTCATTTCCTCGAAATTTCACCTCGATGGATACTTTTAATAAATTTCCCAGGCAAGTTTTACTACTCCATATGCGCATACCTTCCCGTTTTTGTCAGCAGTCTATTTGCAATAGTGGTTGAGAAGAGGTCGAGGAGGGGGCCGTTAGCCATGTATTGCGCGAACATCGCATCGGAGACAGTCTATCGAATGCTAGTCAACAGAAATTATATTAAACCCCTTCCCAGAGGAGAAGTGCTTCTATTCACGTAATTATAGATCAGAATAGTATTCGAAATCTTTTAATTGAAAACTAATCGCACAGAATATCGACGACTTTAATACTATTTATGATGAAAAATAATGGCTATGCGAAGGCCGATCCGATTAGTATAGCAATGAAATTGCTTTTGGGACGTGAGGTCTGTCCCTCGCCTGACCGAAGCCCTGCTGTGATGAAAATTAATTCAAAGAAAAATGACTTCAATGACAATCAAAGCAAACTAATATCAAATTCTAGGAAATCAGAAAATATTCGCACGTTTTTGAAGAAATTCAATTATCCGGATCATTCATCTGGCAAACATTCAATGACTACCTGCGCTACAAATAGTTTCTCATATTTTTTGCGCAATTTCACCATCGGATGGACAGCACAGGTATTGCTGTCGACTGTAATGAAACCGAAAAAGTTTTTCAAATCACCGAAAGATGTGTTTATTAGTCGACTATTTGATAGAAATAACATTAATTTCGGTCTATTTTTGGGTACATTTTCTTTGACTTATAAACTAATCAATTGCTCGTTGAGTTTGATGGCAAACAAATCAAAGGACTGGCACTCACTGGTGGCCGCATTTTGTGCGGGTATGTCATAAATAGATGAAATTTCTTTTTAAAAATATTGAAATCATTTCGACTCAATATATGACTTATTTGTTTCAATGGATAGCTTTGAGCCAAATATTGATCTAAAAGTTGTTTTTTTCTGTTATTAAAGAAAAAGTGATCAGAAAATCGATAGGACGGGCACTCTATGGGATAGATTCCCACCGCTCTGTTATTGAGGTCACCTAGCTCTAATTTATTGACCTTCAAATAGCTATTAGATATATAAAATAAAGTCTAAATTTATGGCTGTTTTGCGTGAATTGAAGAAATTCCAATATCTGTTCGCTAGAGATAAGAACAAAATATGAGCAAGATCATTACAAATTTCACACACATAAATTTTTAATAGATCAATTATGATCAACACCTCGTTATTTTTGCTACAAAGCTGTTTCCTAATTATATTTTATAATTCAAATTAATTTTTTTATTGAAAATTCAACATGCTCATTAATTTTAATCTTGCCAATTTCCAACGACAGGCCCCACAATGTTATTATCCCGGAGTCATATGAATAACACAATTAGTTTGTATTTGTTTTGGAAATCAATTGAAATGCTATACATATGGGCTCTGAAGAAGGGATGGGTTGGCTATAAGGACCAGACAATAGCCGTTTTGTACGCCCTGTCCACCGCACAGCTGGCATACGTCACGATTCTGGAGCCCCGGGCTATGAGACCGTCGTATTTGAAATTCATCGATCGAATAACGGGCCAAAAGCTGAGCAATTTTAACAGATCAGGTCTCAGACCTCCCTTTCCTTTGAAAGAAATTGATTTTGAAATTCAATTAATAATTAATTTTATTCTTCAATAAAGTGTTGGATACGTTCGGAACGGAAGCGTCCAAAGGATACGAACACATTATGTTTCCTGAGCTCAGCCTAAAGTACATGACCCGACAGTTCCAGGAAAACGTCATAAATTGGCTCATTTGATGTCATCCATGCTATTTGATAATTGATTTACCCTGGTTAATTTATTGGATAAACAATTAGAAGAACTTGCTCATTAAAATACCAGCTGATCATAAAAACAAATCGTTTGGCTATGTATCTAGGTCATATTCTTTAAGTTAATTGATGGAAACATTTGTTATGTCTATGTCAAAAAATGAGCTCACCTTGTTAATTATTCAATGAATTTTCATATAGAGAGTAATGTTTTGCATTTGTCTATCTTATTTTTACATGAAAAAGTAACTAGTTCATTGAGTTTATGCTAATTTAATTGCCACACATTTGTTGTGAAAATTTAATGAACTCTCGTTTTTTGTGATCAATAAACAGATCAATAGATTTGAGTTTTTTTTCTGCTGAAGAAAAGACAAACGTTTTGTGCGATTCTCTAAATCAGCAAAACATGGCTTACTATTAGTTTGACGTCAAGTGTGAAGAAAAACTTTGCAAGTTTACAGTCGATATTGAGTTGGCGAATGGCAAAGTTTGCTCTTCTTGGTTGTCCTGACAACTAATCGTAATTCAAAGTTCATCACAATAGCCAAGCTAAATTCAAATTGCAAAATAACTTAATTATAAATATTGACACAGATCAATTAAGTGATCTAATTCCTTTTCGAATATACACAAGGTTAATTATCTCTATTATTCTTATTCAGCTTTTGAACGAATGAATTTTCAAAAGATTCAAATATTTTGCAAGATCAAAATTTGGTTTGGTTGCTATTTTTAAACCTAGATCATTTACTATTGATAAATAGAAAATTTTCAATTTGATAGATGATTATCCATAACTAGTTTAATTGTTCTCGATATAGTTAGCTGTAAAATTTTTAACCAAGCAAATGATAATTTCTCAATTTATAAGCTTGATTACATATTTATAACAGTTGAAAGATCATTCAATACATTACAAAAGGCGTTGAAATTCTATTCAATTGAAAAATGTGTCGAAAAAATAGGAAATTAGATTAATATCTAAAGTATTCAAAGAATAGATAAATTAATTTCAAAACTTATTTCATGTCTTTTCAAAACGAAACCCATATTTTTCTTTCAGTTTGAATAAAATGTAATAAAAAAACTATTATTTGAAATATGTTTCCGTATGACACAAGACTAGTAAATCATTTATTACCAAGGGCGATATCCTGGATAACCAGTCTTCAGAAAATTGAGAAATTCTTAAAATTATTAAAGACTGAAAACAACCTCAACTTTAATTCAGTGAAAAACTCAGTGGAATTGAATTATAAACTGGATTAATTGAACTGGGGTTATCATGCTATCCTGGTACTTACAGTTTTCCAAGACAATAACTCAGACGGAAAGTTAACAACAAAACTGACTACACTTACCATTATTATTGCCATAAGTTATAAGCCCTATATTTTTTCTATGAATATAATGATACAGAATTTGGATTCAACTCAGAAAAAACTTTTATGAAAAATGATTATTAAGGCCACGAATACCACGGTATTAAACCTAACGTGAAAAGTGTCTTTCTATCGACAAATACTATTCTCTGAATATATGCTTACATTTAAATTAATATTTTATTGGAAAAGTAGGGATTCAGACGAGAATCCAAACAATTGAAAGACAGTTAAGAATATTCTTATAATTCTCTAAAAGAGAAGTAAATAAAACTCCATTTCTATTATTATTGAGAGAAATGTGAATAAAAAACTATTATTCAGTTTATTAGTGATATTCATACTATTCATAGCAAACGCTAATGACTTTAAATTACGAGAATATTCTTCAAGAATATAGTCGTTTAAAATATTATTATTATTATTACTTTATTTTCATTACATTTATATTACTTTACGAAAAAATCGATTGATTAACATTTGTGTGTCTCCTGACGTATACCTCAATTGGTCTCTCATTTTGCTGGATATCATTTGAAATCAAAAACTAATATATCATTTTCACTTAAACTCAAAAATAAAGTCAAATTTCAAATTTATTTTTGAATATAAATTAGTTTTTTGTTTCAATTTTTTAGTTTTTCTGTCCCTATGATTGTGCCTTAAAAGTGCTAATCAATTGTTCCGTCTTATTATAAAATTGAAACTTGCAAACTTCAATATTGTTTATGTGACAACACTTTGTGAAATATTTTGTATTTGACCTGGGTTTTTTAATTGTTGACAATTGATATTTACCTGAAAACCAACCAATTATGAGGACCAATAGAGCCAGTATTGAAGCATTCTCTTCGAGTAAGTTTTATTCAATATATTGATCTTGATTAAAATTGACAAACCATCAAGTTTTATTATCATAGAGATCACAATCTAATCTTATCTTGCATAATTTAATCTATTAATAGTTTTTGATTTAATTGATAAGAATTTGACTTCGTATCTAACCTTGATCACATTTTTATCTCTACAAGGTGATGCTGAAGAATCCGATCATGGTGTTATAGGGACAATTATTCTATTAGTATCTCTTTTCGCGATAGCTTGCACTATGCCGTTCAGTCTATTCATATGCCTAAAGGTAAATCGCATTTATTTATTTTAACTAGATCATTTATTAATAATTGAATAAACAAAAATAGATTATATTTTAAATCATTAAACATAAGTATATGTTCTTGGTCTATTCATGTGAAAGCGATTATGTCCTAGATATTTATTTTTAATGATTTTATGAATCATTTTTATTTAATGAGATTTTATTCTACTATTGTATTTGAAATGATCTTGATAATGTTGTTTAAAATGTCAAATGTCTCATACAGATGCCTGAAACTCGATATTTCATGTAAACAAGTTAATTTATTAATTTTGCATTGTAAATTAATTAATATTGACAAACTTTTCAATTTACGCTAGCTAAATATAACACTAAAAGTTTCCTCCCTTATTTATTGACTAGGTAATTGAATTCCAGTCTATGAGAATGAGCCTGGAGAGTTGAAAACAGATCGATAGCCAAGTTTATTTTATTAAAAATAGAAGAATAATTTAATATTATAATGCGAACAAATTTTATGCTAGCAAATATTTAATGCAATGTTTCCAAATTACAGGTTGTGCAAGAATACGAGCGAGCAGTCATTTTTCGATTAGGTATGTAAATTCTGTTTACCTACCATTTAGAAGATTGAACAAGGTCATAAATTTTCATAAGAATTCAAATGACTTTAAGAAAAAGAAAAATTTCCATTAATTAAAGAAAAATGATATAAAAATAGAGAAAAATCGTTAATTGTTTTTAAAGAAAACTTAAAAAATTCAAAATTAATTTTCCAATCGTTAGGTCGTCTCTCTGGGGGCGGAGCTAAAGGTAATCGATAGCCAGCCATCTCCACTTTACACGGATATTTATCTTGATAATCTAATTTAAATAGGTCCTGGATTATTCTTCATAATCCCATGCGTGGACTCATACTCTGTGGTAGATCTGAGAACCATCTCATTTGACGTACCGGTCAGTTGAAATAGCCTTGCTGAAAAATTTTCAAAACAATTTCAATCTTGATCATTTTACAGCCACAAGAGGTGTTGACCAAAGACTCGGTGACAGTTTCGGTGGACGCAGTCGTCTATTATAGGATTTGGTTACCGACGAGTGAGTCATTCAGAGCACAGAATATTTTATTTAATATTAAAACTCAATAAATATTTGACTTCCTTTCAATTGGTTAACAACAGTTGCCATCGCGAACGTACAGGTATTCAAAATTCAATGCTTTCCCTTTTGTGCGATAAATTAACCTTTATAATATTTTATCAATGACCAGGATTACGCCAAATCGACCCGACTGTTAGCCGCGGCCACATTGAGAAACATTTTGGGCACCCAAACTCTGTCCGAAATTCTCAGCGAAAGGGTAAATATCAGTCTATCGGTGCGGAAGCTATTGGACAGGGCGACCAAGTCGTGGGGTGTCCAAGTGGAACGCGTTGAAATGTTCGTCTTTTTCACCTTGCTCTTTCAATTTAATCTTGAAAATTTAACCTAAACTTACAGAAAGGATGTCAGACTCCCGGCTAACCTTCAGAGGACTATGGCTGCGGAGGCAGAGGCCGGACGGGAGGCGAAAGCCAAGGTAAGTTCTAGGTTTTTTTAGCTTGGTGTTATTTGTTTTTGACCTAGATCGTGGCAGCAGAGGGCGAACAGAAAGCATCTTTTGCTCTGAGAGACGCGGCGGAGATAATCAGAGCAGACCCGACGGCTCTACAGCTCCGGTATCTTCAAACTCTGGTCAATAACGCGGCGGAAAGGGAGTCAACAATTCTGTTCCCAATTCCTATGAATATGTTTGAACAGTTCGGTCAGCCTTTGGGATAGAATTCGACAAAATTTATTGAAATAATTATTAATTATTTTTCATAAAATGTATTTTTGTTTTGAATTTTATTTAAAGTGTTTTTTCTGAAGAAATGTAAAATAGTTTTCATTCATTTCTTGAGAGAAATCAAAACGATTTGAAAAAAAACTTTGATTTGTTTTTTCGTTATTAATGTCATAAAAAATTATTTGCTATTATTTCTGTCGGAAATCAATAAACTGTTTGATATATTTTTTTGCTTGATAACTCCTCTAATTGCTTTCTTAACCTAGATAAAAACCTAGATTTTATTGATGACCAAGAGTGTTGTTTTGTTGAAATTCGTGTTTTCTAGTCATTAATCATCAAATAAATGAAAATCAAATCAAATATTGGTTTCAAATAATTTCATTTCATTTGAGAACTGATTTCTATAAACAAAAATATTATTCAATAGATTTTTATTCTGATAAAAGTTTAATTGAGTTTTGAATTTTTAAAATCAAGTTTTCAAACACAGAATCTAATCAAATGAGTTCCACATTTGAAACACAAAAACCATTTTATTTGATAAATAAATAAATGAATGAATTTTTTTCAGACATAAACCCATTTGTAATTTTCGTATGCCTTCCCCCTATTTCGATGAATTTTTTTTCGCCCAAAAAACTAATTTAAAACAATATATAAAATAAAATTGTCTTTACTTTCAAAAGGACTGGTCGTTGAACTGTAGGCTTATCTATCATTTCATTTGATTTTCAGTAAAAGTCATTAAAAACTAATTCAATGGAAAAAAAACTATAGAAATAAACAGAAAATTAATTACAAAACTTATGCTGAGCTCTAATTTTCATATAACCCACAAACAAACAAGTCCATTTTAAGAAATAATCAAGTTTAGATTCTCAAAACCAAAATGATCAAGCAGATTTTTTTGTAACTGTCCCATAACTCCCTTCAGTTAACGTCACGTTATATTTGAAAAGTTTTTTATGAAGTAAACAAAAAGCATATGTTTTGTATGTTTTGGTAATTAATTGCAATAATTAATTCAATTAGTGATTATTTTTTGCCATTACTTTGTTTTGAACCTATATTTGAGAGGATCTGTTCCAAGATTACTGACTTTCCCACTCATTATCACTGTTTCGGATGTAATATAAGACATGAATCAAGAGATGAGTCCAAAAGTTCACTCAATTTGAAGTCAATTATTGTAAACAAACGGATGGCAGTCAAAGAAGTGGAGAAAGAAAAGGTAAGATTAAAACTTATTTAAACTAATCTTGCACAATTGCACAATATTTAATTGCATTCAATTTGTTTCAATTGTATTTGTTTTTTGTGTGAAAAATGAAAAAATCATTTAATCGTTGAGTAGTTTAAGGAAATGAAAAGTGATTTTCAAATAATGAATGAAAAAAAAGTTTTACTTTTAATTCAAATACAGCGAAAATTACCACTAAATTGATTCGTTTGACTGTCTGTCCCTTATGTCTGTCCCCTTATGTCTAAATGTTTCTCACCATTGGACAGACGGACAGAGTTGTAGAGCCGGACGGACAGGTATGTCAAGAGGGCTGAGCGGTAGTCAAACTCATGATAACAACAACTGATAAGAAAAGAGTTAAACGAAAATCAATAAAAAGCTTTTAATTTAATTAAGAACCGGGTATTTTACAATTGGGCAAGGTGACATTAAAACAATACAATTCATTAGTGACCATGGTTAATTGAGGAAGAGAACCAGGTAACATTAAGGAAATCAAATCAAAACAAGGAAGTGCTATCTGAAAATCATTTCGTATTGCAAACATGACTGTCCCTGAAAACTAATTTCGGGTATTTTCACCATGCTCATTATCAATTCCTAGTTCAGTTAAAGTTTTTATACAAATATTAGGTCATTAATTAAATAGAAATTAGTTCCAGTGCTGTAATAGACGTCCCTCTATCTAATGACTACCTGTTTTTCATTGAGTATTAAAATGAGAGGGAGAGCTGATAGTGTTGTTCCCTCTCTTTCTTACCGATATTCTGTGCTCTCATTTCATACGTGATTATAGTCATCAATAAAATTGAATGAAAAACAAAATTTTTTATTTGAATGCAAATGAAAATCACTTTCACTACCGCTGACTGTGTTCTGGGCTGTAATCTCGGTCTTAATCTACTGTAGCACCGGTTAAGGTCAGCGCCGGCTGCTGTGTATGTGCTGTGCCGTGAGAGTAGAGCCATTTCCTCACACACTAACCCAGGCTTTACCCCATTTATCGTAATAACGAAATGCATTGAAAACTGATATCAAAGTGGAAGTGATTTGTGAGGGAATATAATTCGGACACTAATTCTCATGAGTGAGGTCTGGGCAGAGCTCCTTCCTCTCAATCCGTAAGAGGACAGACATACAGTGCTTATGATTTAAGATTTTTTTCCTTTCCGTTCAAATTTTATGAACAGTCCGTCCGATAGACTAAACCTCTAGAAAACAAATAATATGTTTTGAGTGAAAAGTCTTATGAAAAAAAAGTTTTCTATTGTTTTGAAGAATTGAGTGAATGATTAAAATTGAATTGAATTTCATAGACTTTCGAAAGACTATCACATTTTTTGTTGATTTTCCCAAAGAAGACCTTTTCCACTGATCTTCACATAAAACTGTAGGAAAAGTTGTCTTCAAATCTTTTGTTTGTTTTTTATGTTTTTGTTATCTTTTGTGTATTCAATGCTTCTGTGAATCCGTCGCTTCGTTTTCGTGTTCTTTTAATATAACGCTATTTATATTCAATTTAATTGAAATAAAAATTCAAATTATTTTTTGTTTTATTTCGTGTTTTTTTGAAAATAAGTGTCGTTAACGAAAATCGCGGAAAAACTTCTTTGACTTTCGGGTAAGTCTTCAATAAAAATAAAAATTATTTTCAAAAGTTTTCCCCATTTTTTTAAAAAACAAGAAAATCACTTGTTATTTGTTAGACTGAAATTTAAGCTAGCTTAAATAAGTAGCTAGATTATACTTATTATCAATTCGATTTCTCAACAACAACAACAACTTTCGCTCGGGGTTCATCATTAATAATGCGAGATTTTATCAAGTTCAATTTCCATGAAAATTTGATTAAACAAGCTCAGTTGAATTTTTTAAAATTGACCTTTTGATCGATTTTTGCTGAGATGGGAGAGAGAGAGAGAGAGAGAGAGAGAGAGAGAGAGAGAGAGAGTCCGGTAGAGTTATCCCTGCAGTGGAAAAGGGAGCGAAAAGTCGGTCGTTCGGAAGGATATCCAGGAAGTGGTTCTCTGATTGACTTTAATTTCAATACTAAAAGACTTTATGAATGATGTCTTGAACTCTAAAGTAGACCACAGTTTGAGATCATTTGTTTTGGAGGCCTATCGAAGGCACAGAATGTTTTAAAAACCTGGAATCGATTTCTTTCTCTCCCCTCATGAATACCAAGATTATGATCTTTTGTGTGTATCTAAAAATAAAGTTTAAGTTTTGCTTTTGTTTTGATTATAAATTGTTTTTTCATTTTTCTTTCTCTTAAAAAATATTGTAATCTTTGATAACAAATCTGTTTCCTTCGGATTTGAATTTAAGTCATTTTTTTCTCATAAGACATAAGTTTTGGATTTTTATGAGTTTTTTTGCGGAATTCAATACAAAACAGAAAATCTTTATTTGATTTTTCCGTTTCTCTCTCTTCGGAAACAATAGTGAAGTGAAAGTCATTTCACTTTCACTTTATTGTATCGTTTTTTGTTGTATTGGATAAAAAAGAACAGAATAACTAGTTTTCAGGTCCAGACCACAACATGTGTGCCCTTTATTTCCAATTTCTTTCATTCAGTTCATAACTACCAGCGCTGAGGAGTAGATCCAGTTTTTTGAGGCACAGGAAAAATGTTACGAAAAAATTGAGTTCTTTTGTTATCATTTGTTTCACTCATTGTTTTGGAAATTGAGATGAAATTCGTGAGACTTATGCTTAGAATTTCAATCAAGAACAATGACCAAGGTGTGACTCAACAAGGCAATTGAAATTTAATAGATTTGGTTCAACTAAATCCCTCGAAACCTGGATAATTTTTGAACAGAATTGGAATTTAAATTTAGGTTTTTATTTTCTCGTTTAGAATTAATTATCATGATCAATTTATTTTTTTAATTAATAAGCAATTTAGTTTTATAGTTGATAATTAATTCAACACAGTTTTTAAAAATATGGTTAAATATTTAACTAGTTGAGTTTAATTTTTTAAAAGGAAAAAAACTTATCGCTTAAGAAAAAGAGATCACACTTTCGCTCAAAATTTCGTTTTTTTTCAATAATTTATTATTCAATTAATTTTCGTATCAAAACATCTGAGAGTTTAAGGAAACTCTGCTTTTAGTGGATAGGACTCAGAGGCGACAAAACAACACTTTTCCTCACTTTAGAACTGAATTCATCTTCATTTCGATGGAAAACCTACGAAAAGAAAACTTTATTTTTAAACAGAATTTGTGCGAAATTTATGCCAAACATGAGTTTGAACTCCAAATGTCTTCCCAACTGTTGGGCAGAGAATAGGATTTTGTTTTTTCTTGTTATTATTCATTGCCTTAAAAGACATTTAACTTATTCTGTGCTTTAGATTACTTATAGTTTTCTCAAAAGAGTTTTTTTTTCGTTTAATCTGAAGAAAAATATACTTTACTTTTGATTTATAACAAGATTTTCATTAATATTACATTAAATCAAATCTTTCCTCATATTTAACATAAATTCTTGTTTTTCGTGCCTTTTTGTTGACCTCAGATATAAATCTAAAGCACAGGACCAGTCCTGGCGATGACTAGAGGGGCCCGCCTTCCAGCCATACCCTCAAAATGATCTAATTTTTACAATAAGTAAAAGAACAAGATAAAAATGCAAATATTCCTGTAATTAAGTCATTTTATAAGTTATCTTGATTGTTTTTAATGAGATATTTCGCACCCACCTCTTGCACACCCCTCTGTATATTCTTTGTGTTGACTTTAAAATAGTTTTCAATTTATTTCACTTTATATTTGAATACAATGAAAGACAATACAAAAGTTGTAACAAAAATATAATAACTTCTTAACTCCAAAAGAGTCGCCAAAAAAGTTTTTCAGTGATTTACTTGAGTTTACGTTTAAATACATTTTTAATACACTATTTCAATGAGTTTTCTATTAATAAACTATTCTTTTGAATCCTTTCCTTTCAAATGCTGTTGAAAAGACACTATCGCTTCGTTGAATTCAATACAAATAAAGCATTTGATTTTTGACTCGAATTTTATTTAAGAAGATTTGCATTTGAATAGTGTTTTCAAAAGTTGATAGACTATTGAAATATATTCTCAACAAAACACTAATTAAATCAATGAATTAGAAAAATGAAATTCAAATGAAACTAATTATGGAAATAAGGATCCAATCGATTGTTTACAAAGAAAGATGTTTTGTTCCTTACCCTGAATCAAATATTGACCGAAAAAGGAGATAGCTCAATATGCTTATCAAAGGGTGTATTCTGAAATAAAAACTACTTTTTTGACATAATTTAGTTTTGAAAACAAGAAAAAATGTGATTCATTTGATTCAAAGTCGATTTTTGGGCTAAACTTTCAAATGACGGATAACTCTCTTCAGATTCAAACTTTTCTTTAGATAAAACGCTTCAGAAATAACAAAAATAAAAATGAATTTTCTAATTTGAATGTAAACTTTCCTTGATTATGATTTTTCTATTCGTTAATCACTTTAATTCTGAGACAAACCTTTAATCTCAAGAATAATCGGGAAGAAAGATAGAGTGAGAGAGAGAGAGAGAGGGAGAGAGAGAGAGAGAGAGAGAGAGAGAGAGAGAGAGAGAGAACTGAAGTGATTGAATACAATAATAAGAATTTAAATAAAAATTTGCATTTATTCTGAGCTCATGTTTCCCACTCTTTTTGTATAGAAATTGCTTTTATTTTTGACATAAAAACAAATGAGATCTCAAAAAATGTGATCAATTATCGGAAGAAAATGTGAACAAAATTGAATGAAAACTCAATTAAATATTTCCTTTTTTGTTATTTTGTGAAAATACTATAAATAATAGCATTTATTTCATACGGTTCCCAATATTTTTTCTTCATGTGATATCCTTTCCCTCCCTTTCCCTCAATATTTCAATCTTTGAGAAGATTTATATTTTGCTGTGATTTTGGTTTTTCTGTGAAAATCCTTTAATGATATGTAATTAGAGTTTGAAATATATTTTCGTCTTTGAGTCAAACAATACTTTTGATGTTTTGTCAGAATTTCTTTCATCCAATTTGTGATTAAATCTGATTTAATTCGTTTCGATTTGAGGACTGAATAGACTTTTTTTAGACATATTTTACTTTAAAAGTCATTATAATGTCTGAATTTTTTTTGTTACGAAATCATCAAATCCTTTGAAAATAAATTGAAATTCTTTAAAAAAAATCCATATTTTTAATGGACTTTAAAATTAAGAAAAAATGTCTTCCGTTTATGGACTCAAATCTTAAATCAAATTATAGTAATATAATATTTTCTGATAGGCTTTCCTCCCATTCCAAAAATGTTTGCTCAGCATATAGTCGAACGAAAGTGCATTTTCTACGACATTATTCTGCAGACAATCGGGAAATGGGTTTCACTTCAATTATCCGACATTTTTATTATAATAGTAATAATATTCAGATATAAAAGTAAAAAAAGAGTCCGAGATTTGGGTCAATTCATGACTGTTTTCGGGCGAGAGATGTATGCATTTTATGCTATTCCAGTGCTATTCTGAGCGCTATTTTTTCATTGATTTAAATTTGATTACATAATTAATGATCTTATTTATTTCAAATGAAAATTCCCAAATATTTGAATTGTTCGATAACCAAGATCACTTTTGTTTAATTTCACACTAAACAATTTGAGCTATCAAAATTATGAAAATATACCTGATAAAATTCCTATTCTATTAATGGTATTTGTGTTTTGATATTATGATTGATATTTTAATAATAATTAGTTTTGGTTAGTTTTGAATTGACCTCATCCCTGGCCATACCCTCACTCGACTCAATTGAGACATTAAGTTAGCGATAGATTTGATTAGCATTTGAATAGAAAAATGTTGTTTTCATTTAAATTGCAGGAAAAGTATCCCTAACTCACGAGTCTATACCGGAATAGTTTTTTTTCATCTGAGACTAAGTAATAAACTCAAAGACATCTAAAATAAAATTGAAAACAATTTTCTGAACTATTATTTCAGTGATTTATTTATACGAAAATAATGCCATAAACTCATTGTGTATTCGCTCCGGAATTGTAGCGAAACAACAAAAACAAGTGAAACTAAAATATCAAACAAAACAAAAACACTTATCCCTTATATCGAGTCTATCTTTTTGTTAGACTCAGTATTATTCAGATTCAGAGCTAAACGTGAGGTTCGAGTCTTGAAATCGAGAATCGATTTACTTCTCAATTGTTTTTTGTTTTGGTATCACTTCTGGAGTTGTAATCAGTTTTCGCTGAGAATTAATCAGAAATAGTGATCAGAATAATGGCATCAAAAATAAAACACTCAGTCGGTTCTCAATCGGTAGCTCAGGAGGAATGGTATTCAATTCTATTTTAATTATGCACGCTAATTTGACTAAGCCCATTCAAATTGATGGCACGTTTTTCTAAATAAAAACAAAAACTAATCTCAATTTGAAAATACTTTCAATAAGATATGACCAAGGTATTTGCTATGAACTTTTAATGAACTCAACCATTATTGAATAGAGCAAATTCATTCTTTGGTTAATGATTTTATTTTTGGTGGATCAAGCTCATTAAATTATATTCTTTTAATGAGGATCAGCCTGGGATTATTTACCAGGAAGCTCTTTAATGGAATATTCCTTCCTTGGGAAATTACCCAGGCTCTCAAATTGATGTGTTCTAGATGATCTGTCGTTTCCAAGTTAAGAAATCCTTTGCTACTTTTTTCAGAATTAATTACCAATTCGTAACCAAAGCTAAAATTATTCAATAATATCGAGACTAACGGAAAAATATTTTGTATCTCTTGAATACCGCTCCCCTCTAAAGAGGAATATTAATCCACAAGAGATTAGATTAAGAGAAATAGTAATGAATTCCATAATTAAACTGTCGATCCATTGGCGCCGAACCAACAAAAAAAAATTATTTTAATAATCAGTTTCTAATCGATGCTCACACTTTCCTTCATAGCTCCGGGCGTTTTACAGCTGAGAATATTGTACCCAATATCTAAATACATAAGAAAAAGCCATGAATTGCAGGATAATTATCATTGAATTTGAATTCAAACTGAAAAGTATTAAATGTATTACAATTGTGATTAACTAATTGAAAATTGATTGCATACTGGAGTAAAGTGGGTCTGTATTGAGTGGAGAGGGGTCTCACATGCATTGATAAACTGCTCCGACAATTGGGCCAACACTCACTGTCCTTGACTTGTGTTCAAAGACTTTTCAAATATACTGAGTATTACTCAATATTTTCGTTAATTATTATTATTTTTATTCAGTGTTTGTCTTATATTTGAATTGAAGAAAATAAAAGTATTTTATTATTATTTGAATAATAAATAAGAGTTTTGTTTTCATTTCAATTGAATGACTCCAAAGTTATTCAAAAAGTTTTTTTGTCATTTGTTTTGTTTTTCTTCAATGAACTCGTTTAGATATCTTTTGAGAATTTTTATTGCTAGGTTAGATTTGACATATTGTTGATTGGTAGCTGTGCCAGCTTTTTTCAGGATCAAAGACCTGGCTCATAATTTTTAGTTATTTTTTTCTAGTTATTGAATTTCACTGATGTTATCAACAAATTGAAGGATAAATTTTGTCGTTAATAACACTTTTGATGAACTTTTGAAGGATTGATATAAACGTAAAATTGTTATTTGATAGATGAGAAAAGTTCTGTTAAAAGACAAGACATTTTGATAAATTTCATGGAATTTTTTTGAAGAGAAAAATCATCTGTCAATCAATGAAATGTTAAATTAATTTTTTTGTTAAAAATATTTTTCAGAAAAATATTCAAAAACTTGTTTTTTTGAGGAGAAAAATATCTCGGATTTCGAAATCATTGGATTTATTTCTAGGGACTGGTATGGGATCTAATAGACAAAAGTGATTGAAGCCAACCCTCAGGGCTTACATTCGGCAGATATTTTGAATTTTATTCTCAATTTTTTCGGCCATTTATTTCCCGATTTCTTTTACCGACGTATTTCGCAAATCATTATTATTCAGAGCTTTTTAATACCGGGTGTGAGTGTCAGCCCATCTGCCAATAGGCAGAGCACAGGTCTTGCAATTCAAGTTTTAGAACTGTTTTTTGTCTGTTTTTTTTAAATACAAAGGTTTTTCAAACGCACAAAGAGTGGGAACGGCTCTTAAAAAAACTAAGACCCAGTGCTGTAACGGTTCTGTTGACTGTCATTAGGTTTTTGAGTCAATAGTCTTGAGAGGAAGAAGTGAAGTGACATTTAATTTGTGTTTCCAGTGATAGTTGCGAAACGAAAATCCAATTAAATATCTTTTCGTTAGTGACTCATATTTGTCGATAAAATTAATGTTTATTTTTGGCCAAAATTACTGTTAATTAACGAAAATATTTAGTCTTTCCATCCGTTTTATGCTGAGCTGTGATTGTCTGCTCCCTGTTTTTCCGGGGATCCGTTTAGTGATTATTGCATCGATATCTTGAAATCTGATGAATGACTAAAAGAAAAAAAAGTTTCCGAACCTTAAGACTGAAAACGAAAGTTAACTTTGAAACTGAAATACAGTGAAACCTATTTATGTTTGACACAAAGTTTACCGTATCTTTAGTTTCATATTTTTCGGGACTCATACCAACGGATTGTTTTTATCCTTAATTATGGTCTTTATATTTGAGTGAAAAAAATTTGATTTTAATTTGATTTTAATTGAGGACTAATTAAAATTGATCAAGTTCATTGCGATTAAAGTTAACTGTGATTGGTGTTTATATGCGCGAATGTGTGACTAATACCTGAGCGCGGATTGCAATCAAATGATACAAATGCCAGCGATGTCTGGCTTTCCTAACAGAGAGTCAATCGAAATGAATAAAAAAGTTATGCTGTGCTGATGTGTATCCACCAAAACGCGTATTATTGAACACAAGGACAACCGATTCTGATTTAAAAATCTTAAGCTCTTAACCAAAAGCTAATATAAAAACAGTACTCCAGAGCACAGTAACAAATCCAATGCATACCTGTGCGTAAAAAAGTTGTCCCAAAAGTCTTTGTGCGAATACCACTGAATCTCTATTGCAGTGACTCTGGATTTCTGAAGTAATCACAAAAAAAAAGTTATTATTCATTCAATAATTGAATTTTTTTTTCTTCAATTCATTTCTATTTTTCAATTCAAAAATAAATTGTTTGTGAGATTTGTTGCATACGTTTTGATGTTATTTTTCAATTGATGTTTGAAATCACATCTTATTTGACGACAAATAAGAAGTTTTTTTTCTATTTTTCTCTTTTGATAAACAGTTTTATTAACAAAAAGTTTTTATTTTTGGTAACAATTTTGTTGTGAATACACTCTTCTATTGAAATCTAATATTGAATTGAATACATAGTATACGAAAATACAGAGACTTTTTGTATTTTGAGTGAATTTTTAATATCGAAAATATGTCTGAAAATTGTTTTTTATTCGCCGATAAGACATCGCTAACCGTTCCGTAAGATTTCAAATCAATTTTTTTTGTTTCCAATTATTTTTTTCTTTTATTATTATTTTTATATTATTATTAACCATTGATTTCGAACATAAAACTCCGAACTATTCCTTAACAACGTTTGATTGATCTAAAATATGAACTAGTTAACTTTTAACGTCAGAATAGATGAGTTAAAATTTAAGTCTATTTTGATTTCTTATTGAATTAAATTTTTTTTCCGATCAATAGTTTAGAAAATTTTAATGAGTTTTTACAGAAAACTCATATAAAAGTCAATCGATTTTCGCACAAATGACTATTGAAGTGAACAATAATTTAAACTTTTTTCTAATAAAAGAATAGACAAGGGCTCAAATTTAATTGACCATCAACCTAGCCAAATTTTAATTAAAATTTATTTCACAAGATTAGTTTTAATTTACTGTTATTTGAAGTATATTTTCATTAGTTTATATGAGTTTTTTGGTTATCCCGGGGCTAATATTTATCGAGCTATAACCTGGCTATACCTCAATTAAGGCTAATTTTCTGCGAAATTTCACTGAAATTTATAATTTTTTTTTCAAACCCTTTCTTATGGCGATAGGAATAAAACACCTTTTTCTCAAAAAAGTTGGAAAAAAATTATTCAATAGATTTCTTCAGACAATAGTTAGGAATGTTTTGCTCTAAATCTTCAGTTGTTTCACACAATTATTACAAACAAAAAGACAATAAGAAAATGATTTTTAAACTGAGAATTGTATTCATCAAAAGAAAAAGTATTTTATAAAAAAAAATTAAAATTATTTAATAAAAAGATTACATAAGAAAAGAAACTTTGAATTAGTGTTAAGACTAATTGCAATCTAATTGTCAGTCGAAACGAATTAGACTTTTAAATAATGAGAGAAACGAAAGACTGATATATAAAAAAAAAATTTTGGCCCAAATATCAAAACAGTTGTAAAAGTAATACGTTTTTCAATTAAATTGAAATAAAAGTCAAATAAATTTTGAGAAATTATTGTCAATTGTGTGACACTTTTTTCCTCGACAACGATTATTCGTGTAATTCAACTAGTTCAACATGATTTTCTAGGGTCAATTTAATCCGCTAATAAAAATAAACTATTAAATCGATTTTAATGTTCGAAATGACCAAGATAACAATTTGCTAGATAAAAAAAATATCTCAACTTTATTTTTCTCTTTGCTTGATCAAATATAATCAGGGACAATGAAAAAGTGGTGGAGTATTTCCAATCGCATTGGAACAGATTACGCGACCAGGCAATTGACCAAGATCTAACAGTGATCTCAATAATTGTTACACTGATGCTATTGCTGCACTACATCGCCCACAGCAAATAGCTTGGTGACTTGTCTCCTAACCAAGATCATTTGAATTTGATAGCTGTCTGTGAATTACACAATAATGTACAGGAATTTTGGTGTCAATGCCATCAATCATCTCATCATACGGTCTATTGAATAGCCATCGAATTGAGTCAAACTAATGGTTGTTCCTATCGATCGATATTTCGCTTATTATATGAAATAAAACAAAAAATAAAATAAAATTGAAATTCATTTCAAAAAATTTTTAATCAGTATTTTGTATCAAAAGGCAAATTGTCTTCAGTTCTGATCCACTAATCATTAATGCCTTGATCTCATAATTTAGGTGAATCTATCTAGCTTAAATTAAATTATCAATTAGAAAAAGTCATTTCAAAATGGAATCCTAAATAACTTAGTAGTCCTGTCCTATCTCTTAGGAAATAAATTTGTGAAGGATAATATTCTTGATATTACCCATACACCTATTAATTAATTTTGAACCAAGGTTAAAACTTTCGCAACTCATTTCTCTTATCAGTTACTATCAGTTAAATAATTGTTATTCAAAAGAAAAATAAATTGTTTTTTGAAAATGAAATTAAAATTTTCTTTCCATTAATTTAGTACTTAATTAGTATTTTTGTGTCTCTTTTAAGAGAAAAACATATTTTCTGTAAATTCAATGTAAAAAAAAAAATTCAAATAAAATATTTTGATTACAATTATATCTGAAATTATGTTTCGTTTGATTCATCGGAAAAAAACTCTTGAGAGGAAACTGAAGTCTCAATAGCTTTTGTCCAAATGTTATGGAAAACTACAAAAATTACCTATTATTCAGTTGTTTTGAAAGAGAGTAAAAACTATTCGGAGAGAAAATGTTTTTCCATGATTTTAAAGCAAACCTTGAAATCCCTGCACTTTTCATAAGATAGTAACTGTTGTTGTCGTTTGTAATTATCGATTCTCTGGGCGTTCAACAGATATTTACGTGGAGAGAGAGAGAGAGAGAGAGAGAGAGAGAGAGAGAGAGAGAGAGAGAGAGAGAAAGTTTGGTGAATAGCCTGAGAGTCATATCTTCCGGACATTGATAACTTGACAATCCAGTTGTTTTGTGTGACTGTCCTCTCATTTCAAGTACAGACACATGTTGTACAGTCCAGTGCACCGGTAGTTCGAGATCACGTACGCCACGACAGTTCAAATCCTTCCTGAAATTCATTAGCGGTAAGTATTGACTGATTACTTGTTGTTGTCGTCAACTCTATTTATATACACGTTTTCAATGTCTCTGATTTGCATATAATTTCAAATGTGGTTTGGATTTGATTTTTAAATTTTATATTTATTTTTATGCATTTTATTTCGACTTTCGATTAAAACTCAAGTATTAAATGCTTTTCCGAAACAACAAAAAGATGTGATTAAAAACATTTTGGATTTAATGATGTTTTGAAAGGTTTTTATTCGACACTTATTTTTCTGTTGACTTAACAATATTTTCGCTTATTTTTCACCAAAACAATCGATTAGTCTCTCTCTTTCCTCCCTCTCCCACTTTCCTCCCTCTCCCACTTTCTCTCATCAATTGTGTATTTAATGTCAAACACAATAGACTTTAAAAAATTGATATTCAGCTGAATATTAGTTTGCAATCGAAAAACACTTTTGAAATCAATGTTTGAATTGAAAATACATTGAAATTAGTCACAAGTCTGAGACTTAACCGCAACTAACGATTAGTTTTTCATTTTAACGAAACAATTGATAACTTATTTTTCATACAAAATATGAGTCAAAAGAATTAGTGCTGACCTTATATTCAGATAATGTGAACAAAGCATTCGTCACTTATCCGGTGCTTAACTGTATGTCTGTTATTATCTGTTAAATACCGGGTCTTGTTATCAATGACTGGATCCGTTTGATACGAAATTTTTACTTTTATTTTCGTTTTTTTGAAAGTCATGTCAAGAGTTGGCATAAATTTTTTGTTTGCTTTGCATTCAATTCATTGCTATTATAGTACCGTTTCCTCTGATCTCGTTATCAAAAAGAAATATTTCTTTTTTTATGAGTTGTGCTGTCCTTATGATGAATAAGACTTATTCCGATTGTGTGCTGAGCAGTGAAATAGCGTTGAAAGCCTTGTGTCTTATGAACTGATAGTAAAAACTGAGAGCTTTTTATTAGTTATTTACACAAAGGGAGAGGTTTTCCACAATTTATGTTTAAACACTGTATAGTATTGAACGGAATATGAAAGTGAAAGGCAGTCATTGATAGCCTCGAAGAAAGACATTTGATGTGTGACTGAACTGATCAGAAGGTCTTATAATAAGAAAATATTTTACATTCAATTGTCAGAAGAAATTCATTTGAGTTCTTATGTTACGACTCTTTCCTCTCCCTCTCGTCTGTGTGTCTATATGTCAGTCGATAAAAGTCGTAAAATTTTATTCACTTAACGCACAAAAGTCTTTGTGTGCTGTGCTTTCGCCGATAGGACTGTAGTCTTAGAGCACATACTATTGTTTTTAGGGGTGAAATATCAATCAGTGTTAAGACATGAAGAGAGAAAATGCCTTTTCATTGAACTTAAAGATATATAAAATTGTTTTTTTTCTTTTGTTTCAATCGTTTTAGTTATGCTCTAATGAATTGTTCGGTTCCCTCAGCACTGGGTATTAAAATACATTCATAATAAAGGTATTAATGATATTCCCTGAGCGACACCTTTTACTATAAACTGTTGTTGTGTTTGATCCGTGACATTAAGTGACGGATAATTGTAATTCAGGATTAATCATATTGGGGGGCAAATGGGGGCAACCAAGTGGTTAAGGGGTTTAATATTAAATTAGCCAGGAAAAATAACCAAGTTAGTTGATTTTATCGATTGGAACTCAATGCTAACAAATTATTTAAGTTGGGAAATACAAAAGGTACCTTGATTAAACGCAAGAGCTAAGAGTAGTTTTCTTGAGCAAGAATTTATTGATTAGCCTGATCAATTGAATTAGCCAATGTTTTATTACCAGGATATACGTTTGGTTTCCAAATTCATTCAAATATCAGACATTTTTATTGTTTTATTTTTATTTTTCTCTATTATAGTATCCTTTCAGATGTCTATTGTATTCAAGAATTGAAAAGACATTTAATAACTGTTTCAGTGATTGACATAAAAATAGAGCTAAAAGTCAGACGAAAAACAAAGAAAACTAATGGAAAACTTCCAATTAAGGTAAGGATGAAGTATTTTTGCACAGGTATTGCCTCACTTATAGCCAAACATTAAAATCATATTTGTTTCAAATGAATAATATATTCATGATTTTTGAGTAATTTTCAATCAATAAACACTTTTGTTATGAATATTTAGATTAGAGCTCAGAATAATTTTAACATTAAAAACATTGTTTCAATAGTTTATGTGATTTTGAAAAATCAAAAATTAGTGCCAAAAGTGTTTACCATTTCAGCGATGAATGGTTTGGAAATTTCTAATGACTTTTGTTTAACAAAAATTTCAAACATTTTGTTATAAATTAATTAAAACATTTAATCAGTGCCTAAAAACTAAGCAAACTCATTAGAATTTTTGACATTAACAATGTTTGAATTTCTATGGGACAGCCCTCCGTTCACTTTACACCAGATTTTGGACAACAACTTAAGGAGTCTCCAAGAAATTGAGGCCTATTTCGACAACAAGTGGTCTAATATGAGGAGCGAAGCCCTGTCCAGAGATCTGATGATTATCTCAACACTCGTGGCCCTAATGCTGTTACTCCATTACATCGCACACCATAAGTGACACCCTTTTCCTCTATAAGGAAGACCTGGATTACACTTTTGATCATTTTTCTGGTGATTTCTTATCATTAATTCATTTATTTATTTACTTTTTTGTGTATTTTTTTGTCGTAAGTAATGTTTTTTCAAAAAACAATTTAATTTATTAATTATATAATAATTGATATGAATTTGAGATTAAAAATTGAAATTTGATTTTTCCAAATTGATCTGTTCTCAAATTGATTGCTGGATAGCTCTGGTTTTTGAGTGGATTTTATCCTTGAATTTCAAATTAAAGGATAATTAGATTTTTGAGTCAAAGAAATGTTAATTAATTTTATAAATATTTTATTTTTAATCTGAAAATTGCTTTCATAACGAAAGTGAAGACAAAATTTTAATTACAAAATAATAACTCGTTTTTCAATCGATAACCGCTATCTCTGAGCGAACTCTGGTTTAAACCTGAATTTTATTCCTCTTATCGGCAAAACTCATCCATCAATTCAAATTGAAAGGTGAGGAAAAGTTTCACTTCAAACTTAACCTGGCAATTGATTTTATTTCTTTTGATCCAAACTTATCCTGCAATTCAATAAAATAAACTTCAGTTAACTTTCAGTCTATATATTCCGACCGCAAAACTCAGAGGAAGTGAAGTGCTGTGCGATTGAATTGATAGGATTTGTTGTCCGACTATTCAATCAATAAAATCAAATCATCGACAGAATCACTGGTGTGTCCATAAAGTACGTAAACTAAGGTGGGAGTGGAGTGTTGCCAAAATTGTATGCTTTTGAAGCTTTTTAAAGGGTGTTTGTACTGTTTGAGTGGAGCTAGAGCACTCAATGCATTAGGAATATCATCAGGGAATCGACACTTAATACAGATTGTGATTGAGAGCACTGGTAATACAAAAAAAAGTAAATGGATTTGCAAATCAATAATCTATATGCGAAGGGATTGACCGATACATTCCTAGACTAAATTTGGATGCTATTGAACCAGGATCTGTTAATGAGTTTCTTCAACTTATTCATCGATCGTTTCATTAAAATCTTGTAAATTCTATGAACAACTCATTTGAAAAACTTATTAAAAAACTAATCAAAACTTTTGCTTAATTCTCATTAAAATTAATTTGTTTTTATGAAAATTCAAAATTGTATTTCTCAGAATTCAAGTGACCAAGCTATTAAATTGATTAACATCTTGGTGCATATAATATCATTTTACATATTTCAGGAAAGATAAGTAAAATAAGAAAAGTGATAGAAGTTAGATAGGAAAAAGATTCCATGGTAATTTTTTCTTGAAAATTGTTAATCTTGGTCATCTTTACATATTAATTAGCGAATAATAACTTTATTTTTCTTATAATCAGTTAAGTCTTTTAGTTCAGAGTCCTTTCAGTTCAAAGAATATTCCGTTTGAATAAAGATTTGAATTAACACTAATTCTTGACTTTTCTTCAAAATATTAATAATTCAAAGGTACCGAACAAAGGTTTCTCATTTTTGATTTGTTTCGTAATGGTAAGTACCTAGCAGCATTTATTGAAGGATGAGTTCAATTAATTGGCGGATAAAACAACTAAAACAAACTCTCGTTTGGATTTTTCTATTACTCAATCAACTCATGAGTTAACATTTGAAACAACTTTTTTCAAGTTTTTATGATTATTCCCAACCAATGACTGAATGTATTACTAAAACAAAGGATAAAATTATTCTTCAATTAGTCTTTAAGTTGTTTTGAGAGATGTTTTCAATAAATTTCTTGTTTTGAAAGTCTTATTAAGTTTTGTATCAAAAATAAAATCTTTTTTTAAAACCATCGGAATTCTTGACAAAAATCTGAATGCCTTTAACATCGATTGAACTTTGAACAAGGTAAGTCCGTATTCTATTTGTGCATTATTTAACATTTCGAAACATCCTAACAACGATTCTGAGCTAATAATCCTATTACTAATGGACTGAACCATTGATTTAGAAATTAATTCATTGGTTATATTAGAGCACAGGTATAGTGAGGATTAAGTGAAATTGCTTTTGTTTTGTCGATAGAATGGAAAAATTCAATTAAAATCCACTTTCAAAGAATCAATTATCGAGGAAAATGATGGACTAGTTTATAGAAATTTTAAGAAAACAAAAATCATTTGTGTTTTTCCCACAATATTCCGGATTCTCCTTGTTATCCAATAAACCCCTTAAGGAATTTTAATTTTAATAAAAATATATTTCGTCATTGAATGGAAGGGCATATTCTGTGCAATCAGGTGTTGTTAGACTTGGCTCCAAACGGCTCAGAATATAGAGGAAAAAGTTATTATTATTTTTTTTTGAAATACCAGTTCCTCGTTCTCCTTGGGATAATCCGATTGAATGTAAAATTGAAATATATCCTGGACTTATATTTTTAGCCTTTAGTCAAATATCAATGTTACAGAATATGATTACATGAATATTGAAAATTCCAATTTGCCATGCATAAATAATTTATTTACCAAGATTTGATTTTTTTTCACTTTAATCAAAGCTTGAATATCATTAGCCTTTCCCCCAAATGACGGTACAAGTTATCGATCGCACAGTTATCTGAGGAAATGACAATTTATTTATTAATGAGTAGAAGAGGTTTAACGACAGAAGTGTTTCACCATTTTTTTTCAACTCAAACGATAAGATTCATTGGTTTCGATATAGAGCTCAGCCATCATTACATTTACTAATGACCCACTCCTTTAAGGGCGAAAAAAATTCCATTCGGTTCTTAAAATCCTGAAGTTTTATTGATTATTTTTGATTCGACCCTGGTCGGCTTACCTTCCTATCGATTTATAAATGTTTTCAACAAAATTCTTGTTTAGATAAAGAATTTTCCAATATATCGATTTGGATAACTAGCAATTTTTAATCTTGCTTAAAATATCTTCGATTGTAAAGTAATATAACCATGGTCAAAATCTAATCAAAACTTTCAATTTTTATTGAACAGTAATATCGATATTGAAAATAAATTAGTTTGGATTTAGTTTAGTGAAGAATGTAATTGTTTTTTATGGGTTTTTCCACTTTTTTCTTACAGTTCTTTCTCTATTATGTGCTGTTCTCTCACCAAATCCTTTTACAACAGACAACAACAGATGCTTTTAAAGCACCGGTAATTGTGTGCCGAGCCATTGGTCCAGACATTTGATTCGTTTTGCACTCATATTCTCTATTATTCTGTTCCAAGAATCCAAGAATAGGGTCTTAAACATTGGTTTCCTGGAGATTCGTATTTCTATTAAGTTCTTGATTTCATTCAATCTTGGTAAACTGTTTTGATTGTTTGGTTGCTTTTATTGGTCCCTGGTAGTCAAAAATAATATTGAAATACCACGAAAGTGATGTTTACTTTAACCCGGAGTTCATTTTTCTATTCTCTAATGGATTCTAACATTTATTACAAGTCTCTTGTCTTGAGAGGAATTCCTCGCAATTTGAGAATAATTTTATATTAAGTCGTTTTTGAAGTGGTTTTCAATGAAACTGAAGAGAGAGAGAAAAAAAATCAAAATAAGTTTTTCTCTGAATTTCTTTTCAATGGAATTATTCTGTGCTTTGAGTCTAAAAAAAGTTTCAATTGATTTATAGTCGGAATAAAAGCTCTGGTATTCTCTGCTTTAAATTCTGAAGGGGTGGGGGTTTGGAGAGAGAGAGAGAGAGAGAGAGAGAGAGAGAGAGAGAGAGAACTTTCAAACCAAAACGCATAGCAATTGCGCAAAAGTTACAGAATATCCACAATTTTATTGCCATTATTTAGTGGCGTAACCCCTGACTGAGCACCGAATATGACAGTTTATATCATCAATTTTAATTTGATCAAGATAGCAATTACGACCTCAGTTGTCAGTCGCTATCAGTTTTTACAGCTTTGCTTTTCAGTCAAAGTTCTTTCACGTCGTGAAAATGTTTCGGTCATTCTGTGCGCTGACTGTCTTTTCCAGACTATATATGTGTCCGCATCTATAAGTCTGTGCGTCTGTACAGCCATTAGTAGTGCTGTTCTTCTCATCGTTTGGATTCGTTGCCCAAAAACTGTTCATTAGATTTGTTTAGTGGTCCGACACTTGACTCTAGACTGGGCTGTCGGTCGAAAATATCTGTAACTAATTTTTAATAAACAGTTTTAATTTCCTGCAGTACTTTAACTGCTTGTCCCAACTTGTTCACCAAGATAATTTAATAACTGTTCGAGACAAAATTAGTTTTAAAAGTAACTAGTACAGCAATACACATTTCACCTGAATTTCATCTAAATCATCATTTCATCATGTAAGATTTTAATTCATTAATCTTTACCATTTCAAATGTAACATCCCGAACATACCAGGCTAATTTTAGTTTGAACAAGCTTAAATTCTCTGTTATTCATTATAAATTTAAGTAGATTTCAAACAGATCATTGAGTAAACCACGTAAAAGATTCTCCAGGGAACTAAACAAAAGTAGCTAGGCTAATCTTTTTGACATTACATTTCAATTATTCCGGTTCTTTCCTTAGAGACCAATAATTTATATAATTTAATCGTTTGACTAAAATAGTCGCCAAAAAATCCAAACGATAACTGCTTTCGAGAAATGACTTAATTGGCCTCTAATTGCAAAACATGAGTCAAGAGATTATATTTGATTAGCGGACAGGGATGAGAAAGTTTAGTTCCTCTATATCATCAAACAAGGTAAACCATTTTGTAACTATGGGTCGGATTTTATTGAATTTCAATTAAGTTTTTGATGGCTTTCATTGATTTTCTTTAATTCATTTGATACGTGAGCTCTGTTACCTCTCCCGGTGCTCATCACTGTTACGCTGTTGAGCACAAGAAACAGTTTGATTGCTATTCAGAGCTTCAGATTCGCTGTAAAATTCAATAAAAGACTATTCGATGGAAAACTCTTCATTCAAATTGATTTGAAATTTATATTCAAATTTGTTTTTCAAATATCAAATTTTTTGTTAAACACGGAGATCCGAGGCTTTTGATCTAGTTTAATTTGTTTTTTTCAATTGAATTTTCATTAAATATCCGTTTAATTGGATTCTGATTCTTTGGAATTTGATATTATTTCAATTTAACTTGTACGGCTTCATGTTACCATACAGAGAATGATATCTATGTCAGTGGATAAATGAGCTTGACAATTTTTATTGACGTCCTGGTTATCTGGAAACATTCAGAATTTGTTGTCAGAATTCAATTTCCTATTGGTCTCAGCCTTTCAACAGTTGATGTTAAACACAATTCCAGTTTTTATTTGGAAGGCTTTCCTTTTGATATTTTATTTCTTATTTTTATTTATTATTCATTTCAAATACAGGATTAGAAATTGAATCGAAAATATTTTGCTTATAAATTGGTTCTGGAATATTCTGCGTAATAAAAAATAAGATATTTTTAGATTTATTCTGGGAAGAATTGCTTGCTAAATTTAACTTTTTAAATTGAAATTTCAATTTGATTAGAAATTATATATGAATGTATTGAATCTTCTGTTATTTGTAATACATGCTCTGAATTGTTAAAGGTTATTTGAAATTGCTTGGTAGAGGAAAATTTCCAGTATTTTTGAGTTCAGTATAAATTATTTTCTTTAATAAATATTAACAGAAATTCTTTAGTTTTGAAAACCTTTTCGACTAATTTTTTCAGTAATAAAGTTGACAAGAATATAGTGTTAATATATTATGGAACTGAGCTCTTGTACAATAATCAATCAATCAACAGGATTCTGTCACAACTCATCCGGATATTTAATTTATTCCTATTTTTTTATAACTATTTTTGACAACAATTTCGTAATTCATCTGAAATTCAATATCCAAGAGCTAATAAAAAATATCAAAATATTTATTCAACATTTTTGTTTAAGTGCCGGCTTTTGAAAAATTTTGCCGACAATAACATAATTTTCAGAGAATATATACCTCGGTATCTCTGATATTCTGTTTGACTGGAATTTAAGGGTTACGAGTCTTCGTAAGCGTCTGGAGGTGTGCAGAGGGAAGCCCTCGAGTCTATTATTTTAGTTTTATTAAATTTAATTGTCGTATGGGTTACAGAATTTAATTAAACTCTTGTTTATAGTTATTATTCTCAATGAAAATGAAAATAACTGTTTGTGACCAAGTCACAACTATCGGTATCAAATATTTAATAAAGATATTATTAACCATTATCATCCATTAAAATTGTTGATCAAATTCTTTAAATTTACGAAATATTTAATTGCTTGATAATATCAAATGCAGATCAATCATTGTTAACTTTGAAAGCTAATTTTATCATCATCACCTTGAATGAATCAAATGACCTAGTTGATTTCCAGAGGGAAACCCTACAAGAGCAACAAAAAACTAAATAAAACTAAATGAAAGTCAATTCTTATGATTTAGTGCACTCTCTTTCACTGAAGACTTATAATGCCATATATTTTTCAAATCAATATTAAGTTAAGCTTTTCTTTTCAAACATTTAATGTTAAGATCCTTTTTTTCTTCCCTTATTTACCACAAAACTTATGAAAAGAGCGTCTCATTTGTAACTCAGAATAAAAAGAGATAAAAATATTAATTCACATCAAAGCCATTGACACTATTTCTCTGATAATATACTCCAATTGTTCCCAAAGAAAACGTTAAGAGAGAGGGGAGAGAAAGAGGTGTGTATATCATTACATACTTAAGGGCCGTACAAATTTGATTCTTCCAGGCAATCACTTATCTAGGACAGTTACTCTTTGTGATCTTATTAATGTCTCAATGGGAATGGCATTCAATGATACAGTTCTCTCTCTCTCTCTCTCTCTCTCTCTCTCTCTCTCTCTCTCTCTCTCTCTCTCTCTCAATCGATAAAATACATGTTATTTATAAACAAACAAAATAACTCTTAAGCCATGAATACTAAGAGTGATTCTCTGTCTTCCCTTTCACTAACTCTTGAAGACAAGTCTTAAACATAAAATAGTTATACAAATAATGGATACATATATTGGATACCAGAATAGTTATCCGGAATATTAACTCACTGTTTGTCATCAGAGATAGGACTGGTATTTGTCCTAAGAGTGGTTGCAATGGGATATGGCTTTTATTGAATCAAAGAATATAAATATGATTTCTATTAATATTTCTATGATTTCTATATTTACTTTACTATCCTATGATACAAATATATTGAATAATTGAAGTGAGAACTCATTTTTGTTGGACTTTTTGGTACAAAAGAATAATATTAATAATGATTTTGAATACAATTTCGTTGACGTTAAAGAAAATTCTGTTTTAATGAATATTTATTTAATTGATTTTCTCGTCTCATTTCTCGGTCGCTCTGTTTGACTCTTGGCTTTAGTTTCAATTTCAATAATCCTGTGATTGTTGACACACTTGGTCTTTGAAATTGAACTACTGGTTGAATAATCTGCAAGTTCAAGCTCCTGGTTAATCACAAAATCATTTTATTAGGGTTTTTGAGTTTATTAACATTTCACTCGACTTAACCATTGGCTTAAAAAATAATTGAAAAAATTAAATTCAATTGTGAACAAGGCTGTAATTACTCATTCGATTCACCATGATACTGTGGGCAAATATTTCGTATTGAAGCAAAAAAACCAATCAAGATAAAATGTTTCCGGACAATCATTTTTTATTGAACAAGAATATTGTTTGCTATCGATTTCTATTGTGATTTTCTTTAGAATTATAGTATTGGTGAAGAGCTAGCAATAAATTGAATGTGAAATTTCAACAATGATTTATGTGCCAAGAGTAAACTTGAGTAGGCTCTCTCATTTAGATTCAAATCCACTTTCTTTGAGTACTTGAAGTATCCTGGCTAACATCAATTTAATTGAATTGAATAAGTCTTATTCAATAAGATATTGTAACATGATCGATTCTGTTCAAAATTTTGTAAGTTTATAAATTCTCTTATACTTTATATTGAATTTAATTTCCTTTTTACGTCAGTTTTAAGTTTTCATGTTATACCCCCCTCTGGCTATTCCTTTTGTAATTTGATTGAAACTTCAAGTTTGCACTGAAAATGACAGAATAAATTAGTTTGAAAATGATCTTGTTGAAAATTTTCATTCGCTCGCTAAACCCGTCCTCTCAATCAATGCAATGACTCTCTGAGCACAGAATCCAAAGCACAGAATAATCTGTCAGTTAAACAGTGAGAGTCAGAAAGGGATAGACAATCAGTGCCTCTACTCTTCAAAAGGGAAGCCTACGTATTGGCAAACAATTGCTTCAATTCTTAACCCAAAAAATAATTTTCAAAACAACTTCTAAAGTGTTTATATGTATTTACATAACAATCGGAGTACTCTTGGAATACGAGTTATTACTGAATAGTGTTTTCGAGGCAAAAGTCAAAAGAAAAACAAAAACAATGTTTTATATGGTATTCAAAAACAGACTTCAAATTAAAACAAATGAATAGAAAATACTTTTTTCTGAAAACTATTTTTTTTCAGTGATTCTCAAAGTCTGAGTGAAAACAAAAATAAATAGTTTCTACCCTTAAGTGAAGGCTTTCCCTTCTATTCTATTCATTCATTTCTATTATTCATAAGAAATGGTTTTATAATTATTTTTTTAAGTCAAACGAAAAACAAAAATACGTTTTTCGTAGTCATCTGTAAAGCCGTTCCTCAAGAAAGTTATGTCTCAACCAAACGACAGCTATTTCTTCATCGATGGGGGAGATTACGACCCGACAGCCAACACAACGATAACGGATTACGAACTGTTGGACCCCTTTTGGCAGTCGTCTCTCATAGCGCTGTACAGTTTGACGGCCGCCCTGTCCTTCATCGGCAATATAATCGCCATTTGGGTACTGATGGCCGGAAAACGTTCGTCAAGAGAGTTGAGAATGTTCTTGGTCAATCTCTCCTTATCAGATGTGACCATGGCGTTATTTAGCATACCTTTCACATACACCGACTTCATCCTTGGTCGTTGGATATTTCACCCCGCATTCTGCCCTTTCGTTCAATTCATGCAATTGACATCAGTTTTTGTTTCAGTATATACCCTAACCGTCATTGGTATTGACAGGTTAGTGCCAAGACTCATATTTTAATTAAATTTCTAGAGATTTGTTTGATGTGCCGTTCCCTTCACTCCCAATTCCTATCTTTTATGTTAAAATAGTTGAATATTTAAGTATTTTTCTGAATTTGACAAAAAATTACCATAAAATAAATATATTTTAATGGAACTAGGTTTTGAAAAGGATTAACATGGTTATTTGAATTTCGATTGAATTGCCAGATCTTTTTAAATGTAGTCCCTAGACGTTTTATTCAAGTAAAATTTTTGAAATATTCTTCAGTGATATCTGCAAAGAATTTCACAACCAATTAAAATTGTCCAGGCTCAAACCTAGATTCGACAAAAAATAAATGACAGCACGTTTTTCGCAGTAAATGTCATACGATTTCTAAACTGTTTTCGTTATTTACTTATGTTTTTATTGCTCAACAATTTAGTCAACTTTTTGAAATGAGTGAAGCAATTATGCAATTATGCAGAGCAGGGCTTATATCAGTTTATATCTAAATGTTTGCACAAATATGTGTTTCATATAATGTTTTTGAAGAAATTTATTTAAATTATTCCGTAAATGAAGTAAATATTTATAGTGTTATAAAAATTCTTCAAATTTATTATTGAAATTAGAAAATGATTTTTATTTCAAACGGAAATCTGTTTTTAGACAAAAATATTGCATTCGTTCGTCAAAATAGTAGTCATTACATAAAAATTCAAAATTTTGTTGAATTTTAATTAATTTCAATAAACATATCAAAAGAATGTCTCAGTTTTAAACGTGATATAACCATGGTAATCTCTTCCATTCCAGGTACATAGCCATCATATATCCATTGGCGAGCTCTCGACTCACCAAATCATTTGGAACAACAATTGTTATAATAATTTGGGCGCTGGGTATAGGCCTGGGATCTATAACTTGGTTCAACTCAGCGGCCGAACCCTTCCAGTGGGGAAACAAAACAATATACGACTGTAAGGAGACGTACGGCAGGGAGACGGCCAGGATGTTCACCTTGGCAATATTCCTGATCACATTCGCAGTGCCCATCACTATACTAACGTTCGCCTACGGCTCAGTTGGGCTCAAAATGTTGAGACACACCACTCCTGGAAATGCGGATCTGGCGAGAGATGAGGCACAGAATAGCGCAAAAATAAAGGTTGCAATTTATCTTGATGAAATTCTTGCTCTCTTATAAAAGTGATATTATGTTCAGGTCATGAAAATGTTGTCAACGATTGTCTTCTTGTTTGCCATTTGTTGGCTTCCGATACATATTCTGAATCTCTTCATATACTTCGCTCGGGATTGGCTCGAAGTGGTCTACACTACAGACTTTGGTTACAAGGCTTACATCGCTTTAACGATTAGCGCCCACTGGCTCTCAATGGCCAACAGTTTTGGTCAGTTTTCTCGCATTAAAATCGATTAAATCCTAAACTTAAACAAACCTCTCATTACTTACGATTAGAGGAAAATAGGGCACAACATGTGTTTAGTGAGAAAAGGGGTAAACATTAGCTAACATTTCATCGCTATCTTGTCATCTATTGACGGATAGAGTAGTTTAACGAATGAGAACCTAAATAAACATTTTATTTAATGTAGTATTCATTTGATTGAAATATTAATTACTTTTGAAATATTTTAAACAATTTTTTAATTTTTTTTCTGCAGTCAATCCAATCATCTATTGCTTTATGAGTGAGAACTTCAGAGTAAGTCCTGTTTTTCCATTTATTTAACATATTTTTAATGAATGCCTAACTTTGAAGACGGATCTGAAGATTCTGTTGACAAAGTGCTGTCCACTAATCAGAATAACTAAAAGACAGAAGAGAGGGACAAACACTAATCACAGTTTGGTTACTATGAACTCAATCCGAAACAATCATAGGACAGACTCAGACAATAACCGACTCAACGGAAAGGCAACAAAAGTAATGTCATTAAAGACAAGGGTATCGCAGATTGAATGAGATGTCCGACTCATCGATACCTTTGTTGGGTATCACATACTTTCACGAATACTGAGCTTTAATTTTTCATTGAATCCCATCAGAGTTGCACATCGGGTGGGGAACAGTCGATAAAAAAATCAAATTTCCTGAAACTTGTCAAACATTTTGAAATATAAGTCATAAAAAGTGTTGAGAATAATAATGAATACCTTTGGGAACCATTTGTCTCATTTTTATGTGACTGTTGTGTAGTTCCCCTTTTGTTAAAAACTTTTCCTAAGAAACGACAAAAAGATTTTAATTGAAATTTAATATAAAAATAATGAAACCTTTTTTATGTCAAATAAATTCTCAAAAGTTTTTAATATAAGTATATATTTGAGACACAAATCAATTAAATTCTGAGACAATATTCTGTCCTCTTTTTATCCATAAAAAAGATGACTATTTTTGTTGAAAATTCAAAAATATTTTTAGTTTTAATTTTATCTTTTCTGTGAAAACAAGTTTCATATGATTTGTTAAATTGAATTGAATTTTATCTATAATTTAATTTATTTGATGTTATATTTGATGTTAAGGTGAATCAAAAAAATGTTTTCAAACTATTCTATTAAAGTTTACTTAATTGTTAACTAATTTATATTTATTTATAAATAAACGTAAAATATTTGTTAAAATCAATATTCAAATTATTCACCTTGTTTGATTCAAATATTGAGCCTATTATTTGCTCTTTTATTCAATTTTCCCATTTTTTAAACCTTTGAATGTATTAAAGAATTTCAAATGAAAATGAATTTCATATAAAAGTCATCTCAGATTAAAAGGTGTGAACTTAATACAACCTAGCTTAATTTCACCTTGGGTAAAATCATTAAAATTGCAAATATGATTATACATGTTTATTTTAGGGACATAATTGAGCAAGGTCATAAACTGCACTTAAAAATTATTGAAACTTATTATTTAAGGTCCAAAATCATTGAGATATCAGAGGAGTAGCTAATCATTTGGTAAAACAACCGGTTTTTTGTGTTTACTATAATCGTAACGATTGCGTGACTGCTCTGTTGACTACCTGTACATCCATTCAGTACTAAACAAGAATCGGTTGAAACAAAGTTTAAGTTTTTGTTCAGTTTTTTGTGTTTTGATTTGTAAACAATAGTCAAACAAATTATGGAAACAAAACAAATAGCCATCGCATGGACTGACCTCACATACAGAGTGAAGCAATTCCTATGGAGTGAGGAGAAGACAATCCTTAACCGACTTAATGGAAGTGTAGAATTTGGGTCAATCACGGCTCTGATGGGACCGTCCGGTGCGGGAAAGACTACTCTATTAAACTGTATTAACGGGAAAATAAGGGACGGTTTGGACAGGAGTTCAAAAATCTATTTGAACTCAAATCAAAAGATTAGGTCCTGTTTTGTTGGACAGCATGAGAGGGATCACCTCATTATGTGTTTGACAGTCAGAGAAAATCTAATGTTTGCCTCGAAATTGAAAAATTCAGACATCAACTCAGATACCGGTACTGTTTGTCACGTGACTAACGTTAAGGACATTATGGATGAGCTAATGATCGACGATATCGCCGACACTCGAGTCGAGTGCTGTAGCGGTGGTCAACAGAAAAGGCTGACCATAGCTCTGGAGATGACTAAAAAAGTGAAGCCAAACCTCTTGTGCATCGATGAGCCCACCACTGGTCTCGACAGTAATGTCGCAGAAATTGTGAGTAATTTATAGTAAAAATTGATTTCAAACAAAAAGTTTCAAAAAATAACTTTTCATTGAATTAATCAAAAAATTTTGTCGAAAACTATTTCTCTAAAAATGATTAACAGATTTATTCACTAAACGTATCGATAATTGAATTTAATCATTGATTATAAAAAATTGTTTATCAAGTTTTTTCAAGGAGTACTATAGAAATTTTAGTATTAATTATTGTAGATTTCTATTTCTGTCGTGACCTTGGTTCTCAATTCTCATCTCATGATTAGTATTTGAGAAATGTATAAAAATGTATTTATATTTAAAAAATTTATCAATAATTCATTTTTGATAAAAGATCTGAAAAATCTGATGACCTTGTTAATTGAAAAATATAACCAAGCAACCAAATGCCAAGCTATTTTTCACCATTCAAATTATCTAGGTGATGGAGTGTCTGAGAAAATTAGCCAAAAAGCACAGTATGGCCATAATAACTAGCATTCATCAGCCAAACCAAGAGATAGTCCTAATGTTTGAT